>JAUMHI010000243.1:2946500-2978046 GCA_032359435.1 Enteromius unitaeniatus | reverse complement strand
TTATTATCAGCTTTGCATCACAGGAATATATTATAATATAGAATAGATTATAATATATTACAAAATAGATGTTATAATAATATATATATTTAATAAAATAATAATATTTTACATTATTACTATTTTCATTGTATTTTTAATCCAGTAAATAAAGCCTTGATGAGCACAAGGGAAAATGTATATGTATATAAATAGTTCTCTGACCAGATAAAAACCAGATGATCATGATGGAAATGGGGATTTTTACTCAGTGTTTGGCATTTTTGAGAGCAAATATGCATCAGACGTTTAGTCAGCTTGCTGGAGGCGTTCAGTGCATGTTAAGGCTGTCCTGATTGCTCCTCTCATAAAGCCTGCGGTCTTGATGGCAGCTCACGGTCTGTGACTCACCTGAGAGAGAGAACGAGTGAAGAAGACTGAGGTTTGTGGGATCTCTGGGTCCTGACGGCACCTGCTGTGGATTAGAAATGCAGCCGAGCTCATAAAGCAGAGCTGAGCTGTCGTGGGAACTCGAGCCAGGCCTCAGAGAGAGAGAGAGACCCAGGCGTCTGTCACCTGAACAGGCTTTAAGCTTTTCTGCTGGATTATCCCAGCGCTCAGATTCCTCACATACTCACCCCTCTCACGGGCTGAATGAGTGCAAACAACAGATGTGAGCGGGAATTCCTGTTCGTGGGGGGCTTCGAATAAAAAAGAAAGATTTATCACGCCATCATTTGGCCCTGATCGTCATTAGCCAACTGTGGCATCTCTCGCAACGTGAAGCTGTTCGCTTCAGTGCAGGAGAACACAGATGTGATGGTCATCGCTAGGGGTGGCATGGTTCACGGTTCGGTTCGTGTCACGGTTTTCGGTTCGGTACGGTTCTTGTTATTTTTTCTTTTAATCTTTAACACTCCAGAAATGTACTTCAGCATAGGATATATAGCTTAATTATCCCCATATTAGGATACAGTATTAAAAAAGTTCTATCATGTAATCATTCATAAACTGAATTGGATGCGTAGAACCCGGTATCCATCCTCTAATAGGTAACATGACATCCAAAATGTTCCCATACACCAGATTTATACGACGCTGGTGCATCCTCCAACTCCGGGCAGCCTTCCTTTTCTGTTCCACTTGCCATTTCTACACGTACAGTATTGTGACCTGCAGCACTCCCTCCACACCGTAGCTTTCGCTCGAAAGGGAAACACACTGACATCACATACGGGGCACGAGGCTACATTGAGCATGTCACGAACCGTGCGACGCATGCATGCACCGAACAGAGACAAGAGAACCAAATGTCATCCACCCCTAGTCATCGCTGGTTCAGTCAGTGTGCATTTATATATGTGACCCGGGACCATAAGGGTCAGTTTTCTTTTTTTCTTTTTTTTATACTGAGATTTATACATAATCTAAAAGTAAAAAAGAAATAAGCTTTTCATGTTTTAATTGATATATGGTTTGTTAGGGTAAGACAATATTTGCCTTACATGCAACTATTGAAAAATGTGGAATCTGAGGGTGCAAAAAATAATATTAGCAATGCATATTACTAATTAAAAAAATAAAGTTTTGATATATTTACAGTAGGAAGTGTACCTGCTATTTATGACCAGGTCCAGGGTCATATATATATATGAATATGTATATATAAATATTTTTTTGACATCGAAAGATGCATATCAGACGAGAGATTTACATGCCAGCTTTTATTTACATCTGGATCTGTGTTTGAACCCACCAATTTTTTTTTTATGTGAGCAAAAGTATTGGAACAGATAGAATTAACATAGATTAAACTGAGTAAGACTTAATAATCAGATAAAATATATTGGGAGGGGGTAATTCTTTTTGTTTTTGAAGAAGTCTCTTAAGCACTGCGTATACAGTATTTAATTACAAATACAGTAGAAACAGTTATTTTAACAGCAAAAACAAATGTTACTGTTTTCTATTTTAATAAATATTAAAACATAATTTATTCCTGTGATGCAAATCTGAATTTGCAACATCATTACTCCAATCTTCAGTGTAATTGATTCTAATATACTGATTTACTGTTTAAGAAACAATATTATTATTACTAATGTTAGAAACAGTTGTGCTTCTTAATATTTAATAATGTATGTGTAACACGCTACACATATTAGTAATATGTAACACATCTGTCAGTATGCTCTCAATCTCTGTTGCCGGTGTTTTCCAAACCTTGTTTTTTGTGAATGTAATTTAAATTCTAGAAATTATATTTATGTCTGTACGTACTTTTTCCCCCCTCTGCAATGTTATAATTGCCCTTATTCTGGATTTCTGATATTTATCAGACAGGTGGATGTTTATGCAATCTGACTTCTCCTTTTACCTTTTCATGACTCAAGTGAATCAGTGAATGAATCACTTGTTCATTTACATAAACAGTTCAAGTGAACTGATTCACTGAAAACATGTTTATTATAAATTAATATTTCAAGATTGAATTAGAGTGTAACAATATTCAGTAATGGCCTCTGTCTGTGTGACGCCACACCGACATGCATTTGAGAATGGCTTGATTTCAGAAGGGGCAACTTTTTTTTATTAAATTAAAAGAAAACTACTGGTGGATCTTTATCATTGTATGGTGGTTGTGTACACACTCTCCCAACACACATTTCAGTCCAAACAGCTTGAAAAAGTGCATGTACCACCGTATGACCCCTTTAATATAAATATAAAAAGACAACAAGTACTAAATGTTAGGCGTCTCCGAGCTCCACTCTCAAAGTTTTATTCATGTTCTTTCGTCTTGTGGATTCTTCACTCGGGTTGATCTTCAGTATATTTGCAGTGACATTAGGCCTGTGTTTATAGGTTAAATGGCCTCCGCTGTGTTAAAAGCGAGACCCTTGAGCCGGTGAAGCATCTCACCCAACTGGACCTGAGAGACAACCAGCTGACGGCTCTGGACCTGAGCGCGGCCTGCAGTCTGGAGACCCTGCAGTGTCAGAGGAACCGTCTGGGAGCCCTGACGCTCAGCGGCTTCACTCTGCGCACACTCCACGCCAGCCACAACCGTGAGTACAGACCTCCACAGAGGTGTCCTTTCTCAGCCTGTGTAATCACTGTTATATCTTTCACAGGTCTAACCACAGTGAACATCTACCCTGTTCCCAGCCAACTCACACACATGGACCTATCAAGGTGACTCACATTCATTTCATGCATACTGTGTTCTGATTAGTGGTGAAACAAACATTTCCTGCAGCAAATATTTCCTATTCAGATATGTCCAAACTAAAAGCAAAAATGCTACACAATGCACCAAAATCTCAGCCAGGCATAATGCACAAATTTCTTTTTGCATATTGTGGTTGCAGCTGGTTAATATATGTTAAGTGAAATGAAATGCATAACAATTATCACAACATTTTATATAAAATGAGTAATATTACCAGTAAAAATATCTTAGAAAACGAAGTATATTTTTTTTTACATATTGTTTTATAGTATTTTCCTCACTATTTTCTTAACTAAATATTAACGTTTTGTAAATCGGAATACAGCAGAAATAAAATTACATCTAAATATTACCTAAATAATAATAATAATAATGCATACATACTCTAACCCCAAAAGCTATTTATTTGTATTTTTTTTGTTCATTTGCCAATTGCTATCCTAGATTTTATCCATTTAAAACGCAATAAAATGTAATGTTTTCTTATTCTTTTACTTATTTTAATATGTACAAGTCAGCATGCTGTTTGAATGTTTATATAAATATTGTTACATTGACAATTTCACATTATTTCAACCAAATGTTGACATTTTATTCTTCAAAAACGTATTTAAAACCTTAAAAGTAGACAATTTAGATATATTCAAATAAAGATGACGATTTCTCTTATTAACTAAATATTACCTTTTGTTCATTAAAACATTGAATTACTCTTAACTAAAGCTGAACTAAAAATTAGTGGCATTTAGGTGCATGACAAAATTATTAAAAGACATGTAAATTTTAAAATAAAAGCCAGTTCCAAATATGAATCGAATTTTTATCAGATGTAAATAGTAATATTGAAATAGCACTGCTCTGTACTCACTAGTGCACTTGCAGTATAACACGAACGTTGTAATGCAAATGTGAGCGGATGTTGCTCGGCTCATTTACAAGAGGCTCAGCGTGCTCCAGTCGTGTCCTTTACCCTGCTCTTTCCTGTACGCTGCTAATGCTCTGATGTAATTATCCTGGAGTTAATTCCCATCCTCCTGTAGGAATCTCCTGGAATACCTGCCAGACTGGGTGTGTGACAGCAGGAAGATTGAGGTGCTGGACGTCTCCCATAATCTGCTGTCTGAGCTCCCGGCCAGGTCTGTGTGTGTGTGTGTGTGTGTCCTCTGTTTCACCATTCCAGAATCTTAATGTCAGCATTCTGTACTTATTTATTCACCAAAAATTGCCCATTTGATATGAATGATGTGGGTTGAAGCGACTGCCTGGCCAGACGGTGGATGTGAATAGAAACGGGCCGGCGTTCATCAGCAGACGCTTGATGAGGCCACTCTGCCGTCTCAAAGCAAAGTGATGTAAACGCCAGGCAGATGAAAGCACCATTTCCAGCTAATTCCACATTAACATTCAGTCATTTGCATCTGAAAGAGCTAAAAGCCGTGCACAAATGAGATAATATGCGGCTTGAAGTTTGTGTCCCATTTGAGACGCTGAGAGTGCTGCATGAAAATGCCGTGTTGCTGTTTTGATGGAATGGTTCACCGAAAAGAGAATTCTGTCTTTCTTTACTCACCCTCATGTCGTTCCAAAGCCATAATGCTGTTATATTTTCCATGAGAAGAGAGGGTTATAGTATTGACTGTCTCCAAAAAGAAGCAAAAACCCCTGATGAAAAGGGAAACGTGTTATTCTCTGAAAATGTTGGTTTGCAGCTCTCACATGCCATTCTTCATAGTCAATCAAGTGTGCTTGTTTTTGGTTACAGCAAATGCTCATTTTTATTTAGAACTAATTTTAGATATAAAATGATTTTATTATTACATTTTTATTACAATATATAATATTCAAAATAAATATATTGTAATAAAATGGCACTTACAATTGTGTCTCTTCCTCACTCAAAACTATATTGTTTGACTTCAGCAGGCTGGTTGTGTGTGTGTGTGTGTGTGTGTATGAGGGCTGCATGAATAATCAAAAGAGAGAAATTGTGCTATAGCTTTGTGTGATTTAGTAGTTAGCACTATTAGCTATTGGTGCCGACTTAATATTTAATAATGTGATATATGTAGATAATTATTTTTATAATTGAATTATAGATTTACTCAATTATAATTAATGAATTTTTCTTAAATACAAATTTTTGTTAGACAGTAAAATGTTAAAATAGTAATAAAAATGAATGCTGAATACTGAAAATTAAAAAATATATTTTTTTATATTATATAAAAATATCAGTTTTACAGTGAAAAAAATAAAATAATAATTATTTACTGAAACTCTTCAGTTACAACTTGAATTTAGAATTTAAGTGATTTTTATTGCATATTATTATATCATATATGTAATAATTATTATTATCCATTTATTAGGGTTTTGTTTTCTTACATTTTATAATTGCATCAGTTTTGCAGCGATTTTCCAGTCCTACAAACAATCACAACAAAACTATTTTTATTTTTAATTAATGTAATTGAATTATATTTTACTTTATTGCAATTTAGTATTTTTTATTATTTGCTGATGGTTTTAAGTCTGAATTTTGGTGAGAAAGCAAAAACAGTCTCTTTCTGTCTCTGTCCCTCCTTGCGTTCAGATTTCTTAGCAGTCTGAGTCTGCGTAAACTGCTGGCTGGGAACAACAGGCTGGAGAGACTGGCTGACCTGCTCGACCACATCCCGCTGGAAACACTAGACCTGCAGCACAACAAGTTGCAGGAACTGCCAGAGAGCTTCTTCTACAAAGCCTTAAAGTAGGTCACTCCCTCCTTCTGCCCTCTCTCTGTTCATCTTGCTCTCCAGGCTCTGCGTTCTTTCTTCAGTTTTTTTTCCTCTTCTCGTTCTCTCTCCATTTTCCTTGTGTTTTCCCTGTAATTGTGTGCGTTTGACAGGTGCAGTGCAAGCTGCAGCTGTGTCTCTGTGCTCCGAGGACCTTTAGCCCTGCTGCTTGAGCTCTTCATCAGACCCCCTGGCCTTTTACAGGAACTTCTCTGGGCAGCGTTCTCTGGAAACTGCTCTTTGGAAATAAAAATTGCTAAGATAATAATACAGATGCATATTCAGAGCCACTTTGAAACTGTTGCTACTCATCATTTAAAGTAGATAAACTGAAGTATTAAAAATTATTTCATTATATATCAGATCTTTTCATTTGTTTAATCAGAGCAGACCCAAAAAATGAAATGATCGTGAATCATGATTAAAAGGCAGATTGACACTTAAATTTACACCAAAAATATGTTAGGTTATGAAGTTAAATGGGGATATTATTGTCAATTTTAATAGTAAATCCCCTTTATTTAACAAAAAATGTAAAGCGTGTAGATTTAATTAAATTTGGGTGAAACTTGTTTACTGTTTTTTAATACTATTATTACTTGTGGAAAAACTATTTTAAATAAGTAAAGAATGGCACTGATTTTTGTGCATTTTATTTTAGTTGAGTGGACTCAAAGAATTAAAGTAAAACTGAAGTTAAAAACACTTAACAATAAATTTCCATTACTTATTAATGGTTCATGCATTACAGGAATTATTTTTCTTCGTTAAAGTAAAAATACACAATCAAAATGACAAAAACACAACATTACAGTACATTACATTTTGATTTAATATATATATATATATATATATATATATAATAGTATATTTATAATAGTATCTGAATGATGCTAAAATATCTATTTAATTATTTCACTATAAAAATATGCACAAGCATGTTTAATTATTATATCAGCTGCCTGATACACAAAAATTATTTATATTTAATGTTTTGATTTTTATAAATTTTAAAATGTACAGTATGTTAAAAAAATAGAAATTCAATAATGAAATTCTTTTAATTAAAAATTGAGTGTTTAAACCTACATTACTGACACTCTATTCTCTGATTTATTACGGTCTAGTGCTTTGTGTTACTTATATAAATATAAATATATAAACACCTGAACAACTGTCAGGCTACTGCGAAATGTAGTTTTAGTTAGAGACTGCTTTTAGTTAGTCACTTACTCCGCCACACTCTACAGCAGCACAGAGGAAGTGACGTGCTTCTCCAGAGCCTCTCATAGATGAGGATACAGAAGGAAACGGCTCAGTGAGGCACAGTAATATGAGCCGGAACAGCCCGCAGCTCCTCCATTTCCTGTGGCTTAATTTACTTGTCATCCATTAAGCATCTCTAATGCTGAAAGATGGACTGCAGCTCTGGGGCTTCGGATGTATACGAGATTATATGGGTTTTATAAACGTGCTTTTAATGACAGTACTTGTGCTGCGTGTAAACTTACCATCTTGTCCTCCCTCGTTCTTCTCGTCTTCTAGTTTGAAGTATTTGAATGTGTCTGCCAATGCGCTGGAGACGATCCCGCCGAGCAGCCAATCGGAGGAGAGCCTCAGCACCCTGCAGGAGCTCTATCTCACAGGAAACAACCTGAATGAGAACTGCGCTGCTCTACTGGTGGGGCATCAGCACCTGCGGGTCTTGCATATGGCTTATAACCAACTGCAGTCCTTCCCTGCTAGGTACGAGACCTTGAACTGGTGTGCCTCCATCGGCAAGATGGGAGGAGCCCATTAACCATTATTCATGATTAATGATATGTGACCTTGGAGCACAAAACCAGTCATTTAGTAGCATGGGTATATTTGTAGCAATAGCCCACAATACATTGTATGGGTCAAAATGTAAAAAAAAAAAAATGTAATGTCAAAAATCAGTAGGATATTATGGATAGATATTGTGCCATTTCAACTTAAAGGGTTTTCTCAATATTTGGATTGTTTTTTAAGTAACGTTTGAAAGTTTCGTCAATGAAAGTGGACGTTGATATAGTCATAATTATCATTTATTGGCTTTATTGTCATCTTAGTCATGGGAAAAAAACCTCATCAATAAATATTTTCCGTCATACTTTTTGTTAAGGAAATTAACACTAGTCCAGGGTCACATGTGTCAAAAAGATCCGTGTATATGACTGTGAATTGAGCTTTTGTTCCTTTCTAAATGAGCTCCCCTGTTGTGTTTTCAGCAAGCTCAGTAAACTGGAGGTCCTGGAGGAACTGAATCTGAGTGGGAACAAGCTGAAAACCATCCCCTCCACCGTGTCCAGCTGTAAGAGACTGCACACGCTCATCACCCACTCCAACAATATCAGCGTGTTCCCAGAGGTCCTCGGTCTGCCCGAGATCAAGGTCTGTGATGTATGCTGACAGGACATGTGAAACACTGCCCATTAATATCTATAAATATAGCATGTATGGATAGCAGTTGCAGTAACTCAAGTTACGAAAAAAAAGTTTACTAGTTATCAACTTTTATAGACATGATTTAAATTAAAAAAAAAATAATATTAAAACATTCTAATCAGCGTTTTAGAATGCTTTCTGCATGACTGGAGTAATGAATGGAAATGTCAAAGTCTTGGTGAGCCTAAGAGACAAACAAAAAAACTTTAGGCTGAATCTCAATTATTTCAAACGTTTGACGACTAGTGTATAAATTTGAATGCTAAATCTAAATACGAATGCTGTGAACATGCAAATTAGTGACAAACAATTCACTGAATTTCTCTGAACTTCAATTTATATCTTACATTTAAAGTTGTTTAAACTCATTGTTTGTGTTTGTGCTTACTTTTTTGCATATATATATATATATATATATATATATATATATATAAATATTTATAATATTATTTTAATTTTTTTCCTCTTAAAAAAAATACATTTGTGTGTGTGTGTATGCATGCATAATATATATGCTTTTTTTTTTTCAGTAATTTTACGATTCATATATTTATGATCTATTACATTTACAAGCTTATTTATTTATGTCTGTTTTTGTCCCAGGATCCAACAAAATTAACTAGTTTGTTTGTTATACACTTATATATTATATAATTATATATAATTTATATATTATATTTTACATTTAATTTCACACAATGTCACATTATTCTGCTTACTGTTATTTTTTTTTACGTTGTTTACTTTATTTACTGTAATTTACTTTTTTTTCTTTTTTCTTTACACATTTTTACAGCCTGCCGAAATTGAAACCTTATTCTCCCAATATCCAGCAAAATTCATCTGTTGTTTGTTACAAACACTTTTTAATGTCCGTTTTTATTTTACATTGTTCTTCATGATAGATTGACGTTATTTTACATTTTACAAGCTTATTTCGTTAAGTTTGGTGAAATTGAATCACTTTTGTCCCCAAATCCAACACAATTGTGCAGTAGTTTGTTACAGTTTATTTTCCATGAAGTATAACATATGTAATACTATGCTATATTTCTTCTGCTCTGTGTGTAGCTAGTAGATGTGAGCTGCAATGATCAGACAGAAATCCTGTTGCCGGACTCTCTGCCTTCAACACTGCAAGAGCTGGATCTGACCGGCAACAGCAGCCTCATGTTGGAGCACAAAACACTCAACCTCTTCAGGTGAGAGGCTACAAACAGCAGTCCTCTGGGTGGGACACACAGGACAATGTGCAGCTGATGAATATTAATACGTTGTGATACTCTCATAGACCCAGGTGGTTAATTGCCTTTTGTGTTTTTGTCTTTATCTCTCACACCTCTTTCACACCAGTCACATCAGCACTTTGAAGCTGGACCAGAAGCCGGCCGTGACTGCAGGAGACGCACAGGGCACATCCAGCCTGTGGGATCATGGTTACGCTGAGATGTGTGGGCAGAGGAACAAGTGAGCCCAATCTGAAATACCATTCCCAACCTATAAACCTCTAGTTTTCTATATATGGAAAGAAAAAACAGTCAAATGCTAGCAGAAATTACCAGTTTTGGTGCAGTCAAATCCATCTCTAAATGTCACACACACACAAAAAGGATTAATTGTAAAAAAAAAAAAAAAAAATTAAAATAATATTAGTGACCTAAGACTTTTGCACAGTACTGTGTGGGTGTGTATATATATATATATGTGTGTGTGAGAGTTTATATACATATATATATATATATATATACACATAAGTGTGCATGCTTATTATAATATTACACAATCTGCAGTCAGCTCAAAAAAGTTTTTCATAGTTGTTCAGAAAGTCTTCTGCAACAGCTGCTAATCGGATACCACTAACAATATTGTCTCAAGTACAAGAGATTCTTAAGAAAACATTTGAAAGGAATTGCACTTATGAAAAGTTCGGAATCAAGAAAGTTCCTAACTCCAGCCTCAGATGTTCTGCCGATCTGGCCCTGAGACAACTAATTCTCTAACTAATAAATGCTTATTGGCATAAAAATAGTTGGCATTCTCAGAATAATTGTAGCATTGGATTGTGCAGATGCGCAGCAGGAGGGCCGGTTTGAGCACAGAATGCATCCCATAGGCTTAAACGTCTTGTTTCTGCATGTTTAATGTGACCTCGGTGTGCTTAGCTCCCCCTGCGAAGGGCATTACCTCCACAGTTTCAAAGCAGTCCGTCTCAAATATCGCATCCTCTCTCTGTACCCTTCATCCACCGAGGGGGGCCACTTTTATGTGTTTGTCAGAGAGAGCGTTTGTGTATGTACCTATATAGGTGTATCCGTTACCGTTCAGTGAAATGTATTTGTAATGTGATATTATACACTTTGTAAGATTTTGGTTGGGTGTTGGTTTCATCAAGAGCGTTCGTTCCATTGAAATCTGCTGTTTTATCTGGGTTCAGGTTGTGTGTGTCTGTGCTGGCCGTGGATCGCTTCGGGGACAGTCTGGAGGCAGCGTATGGGATTTTTGATGGCGATCGTAATGAGGAAGTTTCCAGGTTACTGCAGTGCACCATGGGAGATGTATTGGCAGAAGAGATACAGCACTCCAGTGTGGACAGTGTATACATGTGCAACACTTTCCTTACATCCCATAGGTACACAGACACACACACATTGATTTAAATTAGTTTTCTCATAAATCATGTGTGCTTCAGTCTGCTTTTACTGTCATTAGTAACACTACGAATTTCTAACATTTTATTATGCCGCTCTCTGGACATTCTAATAATGGATTTGTATAATAACTGTCTATTTATTTATACACCGGTCTACTTTCTAGTGTTACTCTGCATTCTCTTTCTTATTACATAAGTAATTTAATGTCATATTAATTTGATATATTTGGTAAGTAGTCATGTAATGGGATAATGTATAGATAGTTGGTTACTTATGTAATGATCAGCAGAAAGTAGTTAATGTACTACTAGCAGAATATGATTCATGGTTGACGTGATCATGAAATGTTTCCAAATAGTCTTTATGCAAAGTATATTATAAATGTGTAATATTGAAAGGAAACATCTTTAAGTAATAATCAAATGTGTATTGCAACTATTCATGTCCTCGTGGAAAAATATTTAAAATTTGGGAAAGTCATAATTACAACATCAGGCGTGTTTAAATGAGCTTGGAACAAAACTGCAATTCAGCAAGATTTTTTGAACTCTACTCGTACAAAATAATGATTGCACATCAAGTGTGCTTTGCTTATTCATGTTTTTTTCAATTTAAGAAGGTTTTGTAAATCTAAAGTCATTATATATCATTAGGAAGTCATAATCTAAGACGCACTAATTTCCCTGTAAAGCTGCTCTGACACGATCTGCTTTGTAAAAGCGATACAAATGATCATAATATAATAGAGTACTACCGTAGATTATATATGCAACTTTAAACAGCTAATTTTATTTAAAAAAGAAAGCCATTATTGCATCTACCATACCAGTTAAATTATCTATGCCATTTTGCTTGTCTAGTAAATCTTAGTTTAAGAATGTTTAGATATTTTGACTAGAAACGATAGAAAAATACTAAGATAAACCTTTGCAGTGAAGGAAAACTCACTCCCAATTACAACTTACCATTCAACTTCTGAATCTGACTTAAATGCACCGTAGTTCAGACAGAGCTTTGAATTTAGATATGAACAACAAATGCACATCTCATATTGCATTGTGCATCTTTTGCAGGAAACTCGGCATGGCAGGCCAGAAGCTCGGAGCCTCTGCTCTGCTCTGTTACATCCATCACGAGTCCTCCGAGCCTGGCCGATATTTCAGCCTCACTGTGGCAAACGTAGGCACCTGCCAGGCTGTACTGTGTCGTGATGGGCAACCTCTTGCCCTCTCAAAAGTTTTCAGCCTAGAACAAAGCGCCGAGGAGATGGAGCGTGTCAAACTGGCAAAAGCTATTATCACTGAGGTATTGACTCATTCTCAGGTCGTCCATAGATCTTAGTCACATCAGATGCCGTATTGAATTGTACGTAGATGAAAACCAGACTGTTAGGGATAGGCTTACAGTCTTACTGTTTTTTGGGGTTTTTTAGATGTTTTGTCAGCTGAATAATTGGCATTAAGCAACATCCATTGCAATCCAATTAAAAGCATTTATCTCTCACCTCGCATACGATTTCTATTCTAAAGGAAAGCATAAATCTACAGTAAGCTTACAATGCAAAACTGACATTTTGTTTACTGACAAACTTACTTACTAGCCAGAATAAAATAGAAGCTTGATGATTTTAAGTTTAAAAATGATAAAGTATAAAACTTTATTTCTATATTCCGCTTTAAACATTCTACTAACAGTAAGTAACCTTGCAACTACATGTCAACTAGCAGTCATAAGAGTATTAGTAGGCTCTGCTTAAAGGAACGCTCCACTTTTTTTGAAAGTAGGCTCATTTTCCAACTCCTTAGAGTTAAAAGTTCATTTTACTGTTTTTGAATCATTCAGCCAATCTCCGGGTCTCACAGTAGCATTGTTAGCTGTAGCTTAGCATGGCTCATTGAATCTAATTAGACCTTTAGCATCACGCTCAAAAATAACCAAAGAGTTTAGACATTTTTCCTATTTAAAACTTGACTCTTCTATAGTAACATCGTGTACGAAGATCGATGGAAAGCTGTGATTTTTCTAGGCTGATATAACAAACTATACTCTCATTCTGGGGTAATAATCAAGGAACATCACTGTCATACCATGGCTGCAGCAGGTGCAATGATATTTAACACATACAACATATTGACTATAAAAACTTTGCATGTATATGTCAACTTATTGTACTGACCCTAAACCTACCCTAACGGTCTACATGCAGACATGTAATTGCAAATTAATGAGAATTAGTTAAGATGTAGTTAATAAGTTACCTATAGTTAGTAGAACATCTAAAATGGACTATCAAAAAAAGTGTAACTAATTTACACCCCTGTCTATAAGCTAACTGATGCATCATGATGTTTACTGTAAATATAAATGCCATGAATGAGAAGTAGCAGTTCATTTGTGTCTCTAATCATTTGAATCTTGTGCTGTAGGATAACAAGGTGAGTGGGGTGACATGCTGCTCACGGTTACTTGGCTGTTCCTACCTGTTTCCTTGGGTGCTTCCCAAACCCTGGGTGCACACAGAGCCTCTGTGTTCCCAAGACGAGTTCCTGATCCTAGGAAACAAAGCACTCTTCCAGAAGGTTTCCTACCAGGAGGCAGTGAGCACTGTGCTGGCTGTCAGAGACCCCCGCGCTGCTGCCAAAAAGCTCTGCACACTTGCACAGAGCTACGGGTGCCGGGATAACGTCGGAGCAGTGGTGGTAGCTTTGCATATCGGAGAAGACAGCTGCACGTGTGAGCCTCCTCTCTCGAATGCTGAAGTCCGAGGACCACCTTTACCGATTTCAGTGTCTCCGGGAGACCCGGCCACGCCGTCATCCAGCAGCGGCATCGCCTCGGAGTTCAACAGCGAGATGTCCGCTTCGGAAGTGGGCAGCGAGGCTGGCTCCACAGCTTCTGACGAGCACCCCTCTTCAGGACCAACGGCTCGTCCAGAGCGCCGCTGTAGTTTGCATCCCACTGCTACCTTGTGCAACACGGGGCCAGTGGCGAGCTTGGGGCCCGCGGCCCACCCGACTCTATTCCAGCGGCAGCCTTCCAGTGCAACCTTTTCAAGCAACCAGTCGGACAATGGACTGGACAGCGATGACGAGGCACCTTTAGAGGGCGTCATTTCAAATGGGAGCAAGCTGGAGGTGGAAGTGGACATCCACTGCTGTGCTTTTCAGCTGCGCTCTGGACCACCGGAAAGTCCCAAGGACCAGGACGGCCGGCATGATTCGAGGGGCTTGGATTATCCCAACAGCAAAATGCGGCGGCAAAACAGCGTGGTGGTTTCTGCCACCAACGGCTGCCTGCTAGCCGTGTGCGGCCGGGAGATCTCGGATCTCAAGAAGTCTCCTTCAACCTCCAGTCTCTTTGGGAAGAAGCTGTCTAATGGCTCCGTAGTGGCTCTTGAGGAAAGCCACAATATTATTGAGGTAGCACTGGAGGCCCCAAAAAAGAAGTCGGGATATTTTGCGGCGCCGGCCCAGCAAGACCCAGAAGACCAGCTAATTATACCTCCCAGTCTGGAGCAAGATGTGCGGGAGCAGCTGAGAGGCCAGAGCCCTGTGGTCCCCGGGCCGCCGCCAGCTCCTTCAACGCCTCCCACAGCAAGAGACCCCAGCTGGGACCATCCTCAGCCCACCGTTCCCGGCCTCCACCCCACCACCGTCCTGCAACAGGACGTCTACGACACAGCTCTATAATTGGTGCGAGAGAACTGCACAGTTGGAGCATCTCTGCATCATAGTGCCACATCAAAGAGGCTAGCACGCTCAAGATAATCCAGTTCTTATTTAGCGCCGTCATCACGTGTGATTCCATGCATGTGCATTCTTGAGCTGATCCGGTTCGCGGACGGAAGGGTAGCAATGCCAGGGCTGAAGAAATCTTGTGGAAATACATGGGCTATTCCTGACCAAAAACCACAGCATGGAGCTGGAGTACCTCATGCATCACCATGCGCAAGTTCATTTCGACATTCGCCCTTTATATCAAAGGTCACAGGCTTACGCAGGCTTCGATGATCACATTTGCCTTCTGGAGGAAAGATACTATCAAGCTATACTAAGACCAAAAGATGAGAAAAGTGCCTCTTGAAGATGGTTGAGGTTCGGAGAGCCTTTACTGTTCTGGTGCAAGTGCAGTGTTGTTCTCCTACTTTCCCATAGTGGTGACTAGTCGGTAATCTGCACTTTTGAGGACTGTGAGGAATATTTCAGATGGGATCTCTTCCCCATCTGACCTGATGGAAACATCCTGCTCCGTTTCATGGAAAGGAGTGGTTGTTGTGTTTTTGAAAAACACCAGAGCGTTCTCCGCCGCTCCTGATCTCCCAGACAAAGCCATGGGGGTCCTCTGCACAATAGAAGAGTACAATGAACCCAACGTGACATTCAAACCCTGAAGAGGGAATCGGTTTAGTGATGGAGGTCAGAGTGAGATGGACAGAGAAACTACATCCAACGGAAGCATCGCCACACCTTTAAGGTCATTTGGGGAGCAGAAAGAGCTGTCTCGGGTTGTTTAGAGTACTTGAAGTTTCGAGTGTGCCATGACTACATGACAGAGCCCATGCTATACAGCCTCGGGCCGTGAATATGTCATTGGGTCTTTGTAGTAGTGCGGTTTGGCTGTTGACCTGAGTGAGGTTGGGATATTTTCTCATTGTCTCATAATCAAGGAAAAAATGATCAGCTGACATTTAGGATTTTTGTATGAGAGGTACTGGGTGTATGATATATGTATTGTGCAGTGTGCGTGTGTGGGTATGTGTGCTCTATTTTAGCCATGCATGGTATGTATAAGGAAACAGGCTGGTTTGAGTTTGTTTTTTATTTTTGAATCAGGAGGAAAGAGTATTATTGGGCATTTGAGTTTGTCATTGCCACAATCACAGTATCAGGGAATTCTGAGCAGTTAAAACACTGTGCTCATGGTTTGAGGAGACATCTAGTGGTGTTAATAGGAAGCAACAATGTTGTTTTTTTCAGGGTTTTCCCTGGAACAAGTTCTATTCACATAACTCATTATTACATTTAATTGTTTTTCTTTTTTTAAATAAAAAAAATAAATAAAATAAAGAATTAGAGAATTAAAACTAGGGACAATCAAGTGCAAAGCCCATTGTTAATTGTTAGATACTCAGTTTAATGAAAAGCCCTTGTTTTCTTTTGCCAGTTGTAGGGCATCGCTTGTATGAAATATAATATATTAGGTGCACTCTCATAATTCAGTAGATTTAATTCATCTTTAGAGAGGAATAAAAAGTTCACATTGGCACAAATATAGAAACTGAATCTCAGACGTCTCAACATCGGCATGTTTAAAAATTGGTAGACCATCAACTTGAAATCTGTTGCTTGCTCGGATATTATGTTTAAGCCATTTCACCTTGAGATTAACGAGAAATTAATTTAGTTAATTATAACCTTTTTAAGTGGACATTGAGTGTATTTCTTTCCCCCTTTTTTAAACAATATCCTTCACGGTCAGATGGCTAGGTTTATTGTGCCAAACATGCACACAGATTTGTGTTTGCTATATGTAGGAGAAAAAGCTGCCATGATCTGGATCCCCGTATTTAACATCCAGGAAGGTTTTGAATCGAACTTTTACTGCCATTAACTTCAAGCATGTTTGTGAGATGTTTGTGTTCATCATAATTGCCTACAGACCTGAAACTGTAGCTCTTGTGCCAAAAGATACATAGTAGTGCTACTTAAAGGAAAGGTAGGTTATTTTGAGTATTTTCATTCGTCCCTTGGGTTCTACTGAGAGCCAAAGCCGGTGGCATGGACACAGACGCCCTGCATGACTCATTGTTTTTTTTTTGTCTTCTTCTTCTTTGTATCATGGCCTTAAAGCAGGTTTTCCATAGTCTTTAGTATTTATAGTCCAGTTCTCTTTTTTGCACTCGAAAATGTGAAGTAAAATTTTCTAGAAATCGATCTCTAGGTTCCCTAAACCATTTAGAGCTGTATGCTTAAGTGCATCACGTATTGTTGTACAATCTTATAAAGTAAAAGGGTTTTACACTGTATAAGCACTTTGTACATAGCTCAGAGAATCTATATACATAGACATATTTAAGAATTGCGTTTTAGCTATTGTTGAAATGCACATAAAATCATCATCAGCCTTTGATCTGTGGCATCTTTTAGGTATTCGTTTCTTTTATAACCCCAGAAAATTGCCATTTCTTAAAGTTTGGTTGAAAGGAAAGATGTGGTTGTTGAGGCACAACATGCTGATTCATACTGTTCTAAGAAGCAGAGTACTGGCATTTGACAGCTTGCTTTGTTTGCAAGATGTAGTCTATGTCTGTTATTAGCGATGGAAGCGTTTCATCCCTCGGAGTGCTTTAACGTTGAAAGGAAACAGAAATGGAAAGTAATATTTTGATCCGATGTCACTGATACAGCCACTCGAGAGCACCTCCAACGTCATGCATATCTGCATCATACTTAAAAATGATATATGCAACGATCATACCTGTCTGATTAGATCAATATTAATCTGAAAATTGAAGAACGGGACTGGGGAAAATCCCTAAGCTTGTATATGTCTGTGGGTGTCAAGTGCAGTGCTCTGTTGTGGAAATAGTGTAGTGTTTCTTCTTTCAGCCTAGGCAACTATATGGTTGCTGTGCCACGTAGATAAAATGTATTTTAGATCCCTTAAACACTTCTGCTCTGTGCTTTCCTGGCTAAAACGTGTTGAGGTGAAACTCGCATTCCTGAAAATGTTGGCCAAATGCAATTTTCCTTGGTGTATTATTCGAACAGCCATTAAGTTTACATTCATTTTTGTTAATGGCACAGCGGAGGTGATTCTTAAAGGAACAGTACACCCCAAAATCAACATTGTTCCTATTTATGTAACCGTTCAACCCAAACGAACGTATTTTAAAGAATGTCGATGACCAAACTGTTTTGGTTACCAACTTTTCTCAAAATATCTAGTATCTCTAAATATCTAAATATATAGTCATAGAGGTTTGGAAGTAAATAACAGAAATGTAATTTTTGGGTGATCTATCCCTTTAATTATCTGCTTACAGGATTTACACGAAGCACAACTATACAAATATTCCCCGCTCACATTAAATATTGGATTTGGAAGTATTTTTTGGTAACAGTTTACTTAAAGCCTCTATGCATAATGCATTATAAAGCTATATAAACTTTTTATAAATAATTGCAACCAGAGTTTAAAGGCATTATAATTGTTTGTTTCTCCATTAATGTGCAATGATGAATGGAAAAATATTAGAATTATTATATCTGTGGTTATAATTTTACTTAATGCATTATTACTTGGAATGCCCTGTATGAGCTAAAAACTACATTTATAATGCATTATATATAAAAGCTCTCAGTATTACTGTACATTTACTTATACATTTTTCTGGGATTTAAGTTGATTTTGTTTGCCATTAGGTTAGTGGCGTCTCAGTTTGGGCATTGCACTACAAAATGTTCTCGTTGAGGTTTGAAGTGTTTCAAACTGAACAGCAGTTATTAAAAACAGGTAAAAGTTAGCTTCCTTTTTACATGTTCTGCACATTACTGTAACTGTCTGATTTTATAACTGGCTTTGCAGCTCTTGTGTACACACTTATGCAGAACTAAAGCAAGGTTTTACAATGCAGTATAGTGTTTTAGATTTCCCTTTAAGACGACGAAGACGTGATTTCACACAATGACGAGCAATTTGAGAAGTTAAAGGTGATGTGTTTTGTTTTTTTCTCCCAGCTCAACTACTAGCAAGCCATTCATAGATTCATTCCTGAGGAGTGCGAGAGTGATTTTGTTCACCAGGGCAACCAGTGTCCACCAATGGTGTATGCTTAGGGGCGGGGCTAACTGTGTGTCTGACCAATGGCAGGAACTTAACTGAGAACCGATCATTTCTGGACTTCAATTTAGTAGAAAATGACACGCATCACCTTTAACAAACTTGTTGCGTTTCGCTTTCCTAAGTTCTGTCTCCACCACCCGCTCTATTCAGTGGGCTAATCAGAAACGTGCTTCATCATCTTTTTTTCATCTGAACAAGGAAAGCATTTGTCTGAAGTCTCTTTGTAAATATGCGCGGTATGTGAGCTGAGATGAAACCTGTTTTGAATGCAAAAACACATCTTTATCTGGCTGTACTCATTGACATTTTTGCACATAATCACGGTTCGTTCTGGACAGACGTGGATGGAGATGAAGAGTTCCTGTTGTTGACATGTGACCAAAGCTTGATCTTGTCATCATTTATGTACATTTTGTTTTTAAGAGATGCTTTAATATTTCCACTCAATGCCAAGAAGCTGAGGTTTATTTTTGTACTTCATAGTTTCATGCAAATTTATAGGTCCTCCAGTGCAGAATCTAGGATTTAAGGGTTCTATGGTAAACTGTCACCCATCAAGGTACTATCTTTGAAGATACTAACAATTCATGTATTTAATGTGAGAAGCATGCCCTATATAAAAATATAAATATAAATATAAATATATATATATATATATATAAATAATATATATATATAATATTATCATGTGATTATTTGTATAAAATATAAACTTTTCTGTTTATAAGAAATTGTTTTAATATCTGAAGCATAATGTATATTATATTTTTAAGTTTCTAATTTAGCATGCAGTAAACTGCTGAATATTTTCATTGTGTTAAATTATTGAATTGTTTTTTTTTTTTTTTAGTTTAGGAGATCATTTGAGTTGTTTTACTGATTTAGTAAAAGGACTAAATGCGAGCACTTTTGCTGTCTGTCAGCTAGGACTGTACTTTTTAGAGTGGGTGCTGGCTCATCGTTTCATTTCAGATGCTGCTATGCTTAGTTTTGAGCAGAAAGCTGTATTTTTAATTAACTTTTCAGCCAAGTAGCAATAAAAATTTTTACTGTGAAACACGCGTCTTTGATGTCTGTTGAAGGCCTTTATGGGATGTTTTGCACATAATTGATAGACGTGTTTAAAAATACTTTAATATATATATAGTTGAGTAACAGGCGCGGGAATAAAGAGAAGGAAATGATTTTGCTAAGTATGCTACATTACAAACTGTGAACTAGGCTCACCAAATATTACACAGACATAATTAAATAAGTATGCATGTTATGAAATAAACATACAAGGTTTCTACAGGTTTTTAAATGATGGTAAATGTTACACAACTCCCAACCGATCACAATCTTTTTAATGAACTTGACATAAAAATAGCTTAACAGCCCATTCAGCAGAATATGAATCTTATGGTTACTCTACTTTCTGCAAAAGATTGTTGTTTTCCAAAGATTTGTAAATCATGATGCATTCACTCGAGTAACTAAATTGATCAAAATGAAGCGTTTATGGTTACAAATATATACACATACAAATATATATCTCAAAAAACCCACTTAATTTAAAAGGGAAGCCCAGTTCTCACATTTCTTTGTTTGAAGCATACGAACTTAGTTTGTTCAACACATTTCAAGTAAAGCATTTAAGACCTTTAAGGCTTTAACTTGTGGAAGGATGAGTAAAGACCTGCAGAAACCCTAATAAAGTCATTCGTTTTGTGTGATTGAACTCAATCGTAAAATATTGTATTTATTCATAAAAGAATCAATGTTGTGATGTTTTTAAAAAAGTACACGTATCAAAAATAGCTTGCAAAGGTCCTTCATAATAAAAAAGCAAACATATTTTCCAAAATACACGATACGCATATCGTTAACACCCCTAGTAAAAATACTACCTGAAGCATTTACACTGGTGCAGGAGCTTCAGTGCTTACCTCTTTCTCTTCATTAAATGGTGTAACATTCACAGGTTGTTGTCCTCTGACGGCCTCTGCTTCATCTTTCGCACTCGTATAAAGGCTCTGATGGCCAACACGGCGCTTAGGGGAAAAATAATAATCCCCAGAACGCCAAACAAACCACCTGCTATGTCTGCCCCATTGAGATTGCACTCGAATCCTCGGTGACCTTTGCTGCTGTACATGGCTTCCCTCTCTTTGCAGATGGAGTTGCTGTAGATCTCCTGCAGCTTTATGAAGTAGAAAGCGACGGAAGGAATAAAACCCAGACCTATGAGCGCATCCAGCAGGGATTCAGCCAGCAGCAGAGGAGGGAAGCGGTAGGGCATACGAAACACGCCGAGGGCCAGCGTGGCACAAGAGTAAAGCATCAGCGCCCCGCCACACGCCATGCTGTAGACGTAAGGGGGCAGTTTGAGCTGGTAGAACTGGTCGTCCAGCTGCTGGACCTTCTGCGCCTCGGATCCGGTGAAAGCGTTGGCTCCTCCGTAATAGTACTGGTACAGACCGCCTAGGCTGGCGATATCCCGATACCGACCCGTGTTACTGTGGTTCACTCCAGCACAGATGATAATCAACAAGCTTAAGAAGAATTCCATGGCTTGACAGATACCTACAGAACAAGAACACATGCACCATTATTTCATAAATATACAATATTGTTCAGCGTAGGTCATACAAGCCTGCATTTATGCTAAAAGGTGAAGACCTACTTGATGCATGACTTGCATGATTCCCACTTTCTCTCAAACATATGCCCAGCTATAAATATATGTAGAAAATGCTTTTATGAATTGAATAATTTTGCCAGAAAAAAGAAAATACCATATTAATGTAATATGGTATTTTTACTGTATTTGGTATAATTGTATTTTGAGTCATGAAAACAGCCTAAGATGCTGACATGGCATTGAATAAATACTACAATATTGTTCACAAAGTTGGGATCAGAAAGATTTTTACATAAATTAATACTTTTATAGGAAATGAATATAAATAAATATAGTATAGTATAGTGTTACAAAATGTTTCTATTTCAAATAAATGCTATTACTTAAAATGTTCTATTCATCAAAGAATCATTTTAAATGTGTTAGAAAATGGAAAACAGTTCACAATGTTACCATTTTACAGATTCTTACTGATCAGTGTTGGTCAGAATTAATAGAACGCTAGTATTTTTTTTTCTTTCACCAGCTCAAAAAAAAACAAATCTGTTGCTGTGGTGTGTCAGTAAGAAATATCAGTTTACATTTCCAAATTAATTTTGCCATTAATTGTAATAATCCAGTGAAGTTTCTGTTTCATCTCCACACAGAGATCTGATCATCATCCAGTCTGTCTGAAATGACATGAACAAACAGAGCAAACTGAGACAGACTCAATTCAGAAGAACTGTGCCAACGTCTCCAAGATGCTTCAAGAGACCTGCATAAAAGCTGCATTAAAATCTATTCATGAGACTTCTACAGTATGGTTACACAAGTGACTAAAACTTTTAACAGTGCTGCAGCTTTGCAGGTAGATTTATTGAAGCATCTTGGAGACGTTGCCACACTTTTTCTAGATTTAGTCTCAGTTTGTAATTTCAGACAAACCGGATGAAGATCAGATCAGATCAGATCTCTGTGTGGAGCAGTGGCTGTTGTCTGCATGTCACTGGATTATTACAATGGAAAATGGAAAAATAAAAGTGTGGAAATGTAAGCTGATATTTACTACACACTACAGCAGAAATAACTGACTTAAAAACATGTTGATCTGGTGAAAATGCTAGTGTTCTTTAGCCACCACTGTAAAGCTTTTGAATGGTAACTTATAAAATACAAAGTATAAATGGTTTTCATTTCAGTGCAAAACCAAATTCTAAATCACTATTTTTACACTGTTTCTAAAAGTATAAAGGGACATACAAAAGCTAAGTATAAAAACAAGAATAGAAAAGCATTAAAAAATATGCGCGCATTTGTCAAAGACGAGATTATCCATCAAGTAAAACTGACAAAAAGACAAAAGTTAATTTATATGCATAGAAAACACATTAAACACAAGTTATACTTCTATGTTTATGTTTCAAACAACAAAATATGGGTGAAATAATGTTCCATCATCATTCAGTGCAAAAGAAATATTTATCTAAAACTGAAAGAAGATACTTATTCTGACCCGTGCTTATTAAAATAATACATTTTAAATTATTACAGACTTCTTGTTGACAAACGTTAAAGTCTAGTGGTATGATTAAATTAACATTAAAGGGTTAATGTAGTGATTCTTGTTCTAAATATGCCTGACAGTGTTTGGAAACTACAGTATTGTTACACCGAATTACATTTTAGCTGTTGTCTTCTGTAAATGGTAGTAAGAATTAGTAGAAAAATAGAGATGGACCGATTCAAAGTGGTTTTACCTCTGCTAGTTGTGATGTATTTTAGGTTGTAAAGTCTACGATAGTAGGGTTGACTGTCATCATAGTATGAAGATGATGTCTCGGTGTAACTGGGCCTGTGAAAAATATAACAAGCAGGGGAGGAAAATCAAAGCATGCATGAATGATTTTGCTGAGGACATAAATATGTTTATAGATGGGAAAGAGACATTACTCCTTACACTCCCTGACTAGGATAACGGGGGGCCTCATACACACGGGGGTCCCGTTGTTTGTCTCCATCAGGTGTTCTCCTGTCCTGTCTGTATCTCCTGTCCTCATCTCTCCTGTCTCGACTAGAGTAGTCTTTGTCCCTTGTGTGATGATGCCGGCTTGATTCTGGCATTGCCTGAAAAATAAGGACTTTTCACAAATGTGTCATGGGTTTAAAACTTATACAATAATGAAACCAACACCATACGTCTTATCTCCTCGCAAGGTAGTCTCACTTCCTGAAACTAATCTCCAAAATAAAGCGTACTAGGTGACACAAATGTACAGGTAACTCGGTAATGAGTCAATTAGTTAACAAAGAGCCTACCTTTTGTACTAAAATGGACGAAGTAAGCAGTGATTTGTCTGGGTTTCGTTCAGGTGTTGTGAACGTACACACCTATGAAACCTACCTGTCCGACTCTGACTCCGCCTCACGGGAGCGTCACGAGGCCACGCCTACAAACAGGTTTAGACGAGACTACAAACCTCTCTTCTTCTAATACTGTTTTATGATGGACACGTTTTCTAACCGTTTATACCGTTAATACACGTTTTCGAACCGTTTTAAGTTAACCTGCTTGATTAGTCGTCTTCAAGCAAAAAGCTCGCTAGAAAATATAATGATTAGGCTAGTGAGAACGTCAATAAATATACAATAAACTACAACTGTTGTCCAGTTCCTCATTAAGGTGTGCTTACATCCTTGTGGTAGTTGTAGTTTTTATTCATAAATCAAAAACAACCTCTAGGAAATTTTCTCTGGTGATTTAAAGTGGCTTGTTGAAAAGAAAAAAAACAGGTACGTTTGATAAAATTAAGAATGTCACACCAAAAGAGCAGTTATACAATAAATGTAAATAAGTTTCTGGGTTTTATAAACACACAGGATCATTTTTAATATCAACTCTTTTAAGAGAGCACTCGTCCAAGTAAACCTTAATACAATTTCTCTCATTTTGTTAATAAAGTATTGTTTATTGCAGGTCTAAACAAGAATAACTACAGCAATTAGATGCATCGGACGACTGTATGAATAAAAAACAAAACAATTAATAGCAATTAATCACATACAAAATAGAAATTGCGTTCACATAGTATGTGTGTGTACTGTGTAGGCCTAAATTTATTAAATATATGTTAAATGTTACATTTATATATATGGATATAAATATATATATATATATATATATATATATATATATGTGTGTGTGTGTGTGTGTGTGTGTGTAAATGCATGTAAAAAAATTTTTAAATATCTATTTATACATAATGACTAAATATACACAGAACAAACACATTATGTAAATGAAATATTTGATTTTGGATGCAGTTAATTGTTTGACAGCACTCTAAATATTGAAGAAAACAAAAGATATGTATAAAAAAGGTACTTAAATTATGCAAATTAACATTTAAAAGCTCATTATACAGTTAGACACTTTTTTGTTGTTAATGATTTGAAGCAAGAAAATTATGTAATTTGGGTAATGTTGAAGAATATTTGGATTTATGAAAGCAATATTTTGCAGATAAAATAAATCTTAAATAAATAGGAAATGTTTATTTTAAGTAAGATTTATTTTAAGTAAGATATTTTATTTTAAGATTTATTTCATTTATTTTTATTTTAAGATTTTTCATGACAGTTAATTATATCTATTTTTTTTATAAAATAGAGCAATAAAGTTATTATTGAGGTAACGGCTAAAAAGGTTTACGTCAACGCGGCGCAAGTTTGAATTTGCACGTCATTTTGGCGCGCCCGCCCTCAGCGCACGCACAGGATCGCTCGAGCAGCACACAGCAGCGAGATAAAGATGGCGGCGACGGAGGGAGACACGGCGTGATATGCTGGAGTAGTAGCGCTAAACCCGAGTAAAACCACCGTACGACAGACCATAGCAGAATGGAAACCATGTCACAGTAGGCGTTTACTGGTAAAAACCAAGTACTACAGACTCACCTCCCCCCCCCAAAAACAACATTCATCTAGTGATCGTGGAGAAATCTCACCGGGAGCATGGCTTCGCACAGCAACCAGGTAAGAAAACGCGTCTGTGTGTTTTACGGGACGCTGTAGGTCACGGATGGCGTGCGGGGTGTTTGTTTAGTCCCCTGCTGTCCGTTACTCTCTGTCGGAGGGTGTTTTTTGGCGGTGAGTTTGAGCGGGGCCCTCGCGCTGCTGCAGCGGCCTGGCCACGCGTTAATAACGGTCATTAGCAGCCGAGCCCACCGCGCTGTCCCCGACCTTTCTGTCGGATATCCCGCGTCCACCCCCCTGCCCCGAGCACAGCAAGAAGGTACGAAGCGTCTCTAAGTGTCTTGAGCTCCAGCGAGTTGAGAGAGGGTCGTGTCGTGTGGCTAATGTAGTATAATAGGCCTGTTGATTGGGGGCGGTATCGCTTCCTGTCTCCAGCCTCATTCAAACTCTTTCATTTGGGGTTTTCGCTCGTTTATGGCGCACGGGACATCTATTGCACCATCGGTGACAGCTCGTCACTGCTAGGATGTATTTTTAGCAGTTTTAGAGCGGGCTTGACTTTAAACGGGTGCCGTGTACGTGCTAAATCATTGTAAGGTTAGCTCTGACTGTTAGCCGCACGCGTCTCTCTCCAAGATCCTAAATAAACTCATTGTGTTCAAGCTCCTGCCATTTCTATGTAATCCACGTGCTGTGTGCAAGTTTCGTAAAGTTTAATAGTTTGCAGCACTGCGCTGTGTTGGTTAAAAATGGGGACGTGTGAAGTTATGGTTATTATTTGGCTGCTATTAAGTGCTCTATTAAGCAATCTAGATGCATGAAGCACTGTCAGTGTTCATATAAACATGAAGAATATGGTTTTCTCTTTGTTTGGGGAGGTTTTGAGTTGCTGGTTAGTACATTTTTTATAGTATTGCTATGTTTATCATTCACTTGCAGTCACTGCCATGTTTATAGCAAAGATCTCTTTAGATATGAATACACACTAGGCTAGTGGTTGACCGATTATACTCCAATATATCAACCTATTTATTTATTATTTGTTAAACACTTAATACATCAGACACACTGGAGATGCTGTTATTCACTTTACTTAACGGTTATGTCAAATAAATAATTGAGGAACTGGTAAAAAGACGGTAAATTAATAATCTACGGTGTTTTGATGTGTTGCAGTGTTTGCCTTTCTTGGTAAGAAAAAATAAACTACATATTTACCCATATGCTGTCAGCGTTCAGTATTTGAATATCTAATAAATATTTAATCCCACGATTAAATCCGCCGAAGTGGTCTGATGGAGAGTTCATATGCAGGTTATTCTCCGTGTGTTGAATGTTTTAATAATATTCTCTTTTTTTTTGGTTTTTTTAGAAAAGTGTGTGCAAATATTTGATTTATTTGTGAAAATTTATTTAAAAATGTATTGTTTGTAATTTTTTTCTTTTTTTAATGATATATCACCAGGTCTTAAATAATAATTCTTATATTATTATTATTATTATTTTCTTTCTTGGAATTATCTTTTGTCAATGCTCATTTAAAGTGGTTTTTATATGTACGTTTGCTATCCTTAATTTAGACAAGCTGGGATTAAAACTATTCTCCAAAAAATAGAAAATAATCCGAATTGTTTTGGAAATTTGTCATACCCTGGGTGAGTCGTTTTTCAATAGCATCAGCAGGGGAAAATCTCTCTGGATCAAAATGATCAGAACAAAACAAGAGGATTCAGTTGCTCGAATAGTCAATTTTTAAATTATTATTTTTAGCATCAGATTTTATTTACTATTTGTACTATTAGTGTGTAAAGTCATCTTTATATAGACCAGTAGCCACCCTGCTCTCTGAGATATTGGCATCGGCCCATTGAGCACTAATATGCACCGCTGCATTATTTTTAGTCGACTGGTTTACTTTGACTAACTGTAAGTGCTGCGGCTGCATACACACATGTCAAACAAAAATTAGTTGACTGATTTAAAATGAATTTGCAGCCTTGTTGGAATACCACATCATGTAAACAATAGTTTTCCACTTACTCAAGTGCATGCTGCTCTGTACCCCTTATTCCCTTGGCATTGGTCACACTTTCAACCGTTACAAAGCATTGTGAGCCGATGGGTCTATTAATGATGTGTGACAGTCTTTGCAGAACAATGTTTACAAGGATTAGGCAATGCTGGCTTGAATATGTGAGATGAATTTAATGAAGATGAGTCCTGTAATGAAAGAAGCGCCCTGGAAATGGAAGTTGAATGTACTGCAATTCTGGGTGTGGCAGTTTACGATGTGCCAAGTTTAGAGGATATCCCTCAGTTGTAGCCTGTTACAGATAAATGAAAGAAGGGGAGAAAAGAGTGCAGGCAGCTGATGGGCACTCTCCAAGTATGATGACATCTGCTTTAAAAGCTCAGTGAGCTGGCATGTGGGATGATGGCACCACAATTGAAATGGTACAGCAGGATTTAGGCTATCATCTCCTTCTGAATGTGTATGTGTGTGTATATATGTAGGGGATTTGTTGCTGTGAAGAAGCATGCTTTTGCATTTTTTCACAAATATAGGTGGGTAAGGATGTAATTTTTGGGCATCGGGGTGCCACTGTCAATGTGTATTGAAATCTACTAAGTGTTTGAATTCACTGGGTTTTTTTTTCTTTATTTTTACTTTCACGATCACGCAAACTTTGTATAGACGGTTTCATCAGGCGCACGTGCCTTGACTTAAGTTAACTAGTCTGTTTGTTTATTGGTCTGGTTAGTGCCGCCGGCTACAAACGCGTCTAATGATGAGTAATGAAATTGGAGCTCAGTTTATTGTGCTGTGGGCGTGGGTGTTTTTATGTCACTGTTTTCTGAAGGAAGAGTGTCTTTTAGAAAATGTTATTTCATCCTGCATATAAGGCAGCGTTTGTAAGCTAAGAGCTGCTTTGTCTACAGCCGTTACCAGAAACCTCTCGTTTCTCATGCTTCAAGCATCTCCTGCTGGTAGAGAATGAGTTTGCATTTTTAATAAATCCATCTGGTTTATGCAGCAAACATATTTTGCTTATCAAGAAAATAAACTACTCTAGAATGATTTGGCTATTGTTGATTCAATTTGGGAATCAATAGAAAATCATAAGCTGTTTTTTTCAAAGAAATGTTTTTTTTCAGCAGGGTAAAAATAAGCGGCACATGGATTTTATGCAGGTATTTTAGTTCTGCTGGGCTAAATAAGACTGGTCAGGGTGAAGAAGGGATGGCCAAAGAAAAGCAGACCACCAAAAACGGTAAAGTTCTGAAAAATCTGACTGAGGCAAAAAGGAGATGCTATGCCTTCAACGTCAAGACTTGATTCATGTTCTACACGGTTCTTACAAGTTAATGGTCATTTCTGTTCACTTGGAACCAGATAGTTGAGTAGTTGATTGTAATTTGAGTTTGCAATTGTTTTGTTTCTCTTTTTAAAATTATACATAAATTAGTTATGTATCATTTTTATTTTTTTCCCCCTCTGGCTACTTAAATTTATTTTGAACAAATTGTTGAATTTGTTGAATCAGTAACTGGTATTAGGTCTGATTTGGTTTGTTTGATCTGCGTAGATTTGACAATATTGCTGGCTTGAGCAATATATAAAGGTCTTTCTCTAGCATAAAAAAGAAAAGGCGTATCTGAAAGCGTTGGGATTTGGCACTGGTTGTTTGTGGTGATGGGAGAACTTGTTATGCAATGCTTTTTAAGGGAAGGTCTGAAACCAGAAAATCCAGTGACTCTTCTGGTTTGTCTTTATCTGTGGGGGGATGACACTTTTTACATAAAACCACATTGACAGCAGCTCTTTCTTTATCTTTGTAAATGTGGTCTACCAGTTTAACGTACTGAAAGATAAGGTCATTTAAACTGTTTTTAAAACTACTTAAATTAAGCAACCTTTAATTTTAAAGTCAGCATGGAACTGAAGTTGATCACCTTTTATTCACTTGTATCTGATTCTTAAACAAGTAATGTAGGCCTGGTCTTAGGGTTGTGTAGTCAGAGATATCGACGATACCAGATGTCTTTGTTGATAGTCAAGGCGATATTGGGCTCATTCTCCTATTAATGTATAAAACTATTATTATTAGGCGGCCTATTATTATTGGGCTACCATTATCGAATTGCCCCGCTATTTCACTCAGTGCCGCACATACAGGCAAATGAGGCTCCTTTTCCTCATTGGAAATGTTTTAAAAACGGACTCTAAAATTAAACCCACAACAAAATGTGTCGTCGATCTCACAGGCTGGCGATATGAAAAATTACCATATCGCGCAACCCTACCTGGTCTCGGTTTTTGTCTTTGCAGTATTGATTGGATTGTTTGCTAATTGCTGCGATCTCATGTGAGTGACCGGTTGCTGGAATTGGTGGGATTTTTATCCGGCACTCGAACCGGTGCAAACATCATCAGAGAAGGGATGTTGGTGGGGAGGTGAAGTAGAAAAATGTTTTTGATTAAAAGTGATGGGGGTACATGAGTTTAGGTTTGTATGGATAATTCATTTGTAATCACTGCAGTATTCCATAAACTAATAAGAAATGTCAGTTTTGATTTCATGGTGCCTTTAACACTTCCTCACTTGTGAGCATCGCTCATGGCTCTTTCACGTTCACGAAAGTGAGTGTGTTAGCACCAGAGCATGTTGAAATAATGCAGATGGCTAATTTGTGGTAATCCCCAGTCCAAATGAACAGCGATGGGGAGCTTAGTGTGGTACGTGCGGCACGCCTGTGGAAAAGGGGCAAAGAGACATTCTTTCTGTTGTGATTGGACTCGCCACCCAGAGGCCATTGGATTACTGCTTGCTGTTTGTCCCTTGTGGTGCCGTTTCAGCAGAGTAGGTCGGTGATTCGCAAATGGTTACATGTGCTTGAACTGCAGTTTTTTTTCTTGCTCTCCCCTTTCATGCAGCTAGTGGTGAATGCGAAGGGGTATTATGGGGACGCTTGCAAAGCCTGTTGAGTTTATCATCTTTGACATTTTCAATTTCCCCTAAAGACAGGCACGAACATGAAGTTACTGAGATGCAAGCTTTTTAAAAATAATTTTAAAGTTACCGAATGGTCAGTGTAGTGATTAGTCTTAACTAAATTCAGGAGTCTTTCAGTTACGTCGTTCGTGCTTGCAGGATTAAGGTAATTATAGCCTTCACAGAGAAAGCAGGTTATCTGCAGGATGGTCTAACCATTATAGGACCAGATGCCATGGATTAAGATGAGTACTCAAAAGCCAGCTGTAGGCCTACAACCAGGTGCCAGCCTTGGTTAAGAAAACTTTGCAATAATAGCAATATCAAAACTGATTATAGTAGTCTAAAATGTATGGTCGTTCGATCCTGCAACTGCATGTAAAGAGGTACTTTTCATACCCAAGTTGGTCATTTAGTATCAACATGATACACGTTTACCCTTTGTTTGACAAATAAAATTGAGGACAATCAGCAATTACATTTTAGATTATGGATGCAAAGTAATTTCAGTAAAAGTCCCAAGTAGGCTACTTGTTGGAAGGTGGACACTATACTAGGCATGGGCCGGTATGAGATTCTGACGGTATGATAACGTTGGATAAAAATATCACTGTTATCATCCCATGCCTATACTATACCCATATGAAAATTGATATGGAAGTTTTTTTGGAAGTAATTTTTAGGGTAATTGATTAATGTTATAATTGGTATATTTCGATCTTCAGTACTTGAATTAGTTTCCAGCTTATGTTAGCAGTGGACATAAATACACAATGTTGCCAGATTTTGAAAGTATTTTTAGTCATATTTGCTTGGTGATTGTTGGTTATTTGACTAAAGAGCTTTCGCATTTGTGACCAAACATATTATACAGGTCCTTCTCAAAAATGTAGCATATTGTGATAAAGTTCATTATTTTCTGTAATGTACTGATACACATTAGACTTTCATTTTAGATTCATTACACACAACTGAAGTAGTTTCAAGCCTTTTATTGTTTTAATATTGATGATTTTGGCATACAG
>JAUMHI010000243.1:2934983-2946400 GCA_032359435.1 Enteromius unitaeniatus | reverse complement strand
CAAGTACAGGGACATCCTGGACGATCCAGGTGTAAAAAATACAGAGTAAAGGGTCTGAATACTTATGACCTTGTGATATTTCAGTTTTTCTTTTTTTAATAAATCTGCAAAAATTCAACAATTCTGTGTTTTTCTGTCATTATTGGGTGCTGTGTGTACATTAATGAGGAAATAAAAAATATTATAGCAAATGGCTGCAATATAACAAAGAGTGAAAAAATGTATGGTGGTCTGGACACTTTCCGTACCCACTGTATATAATTCAAATTTTATTTGTCACATTCATATACATACATGCCACGACATGAAGTAAAATTCGATATATAAATATATAAATTTATAATATTCGGTATTAATCCGATATAATTATTATATATAATAATTAATTATTATTAATCATATATAATCCGAAATTAAAGGTTTTCTTTACATAATGTTTATGCTGTGTTTAGTTATGTTTATATTAAAACACACATGTATAGTATATATTTTCAAAGTATTTAAATGCATTTGTATATTTATTTTCTTTATATTTGATATTCTATCTAAATGTATGTAATATATAAACATAACATATTTTCACTAAATATATACATGCACGTGTTTGCATTTATATATACTTAATAAATATACATACAAATATATTATGTAAACATATAATATGTTTATAATTATGTATATATATATATATATATACGTATACGTATGTAGCTATTTTAGCCTCTTGTGTGTAGATATATATATAAGTAACATGACAGATATAGTTATAACTTGTTATAGCCCCGCTCTCCATGTACATATTATTGATGACGAAATAACGATGTCGTATAACAGTTCATGTATTGACTGACTTAATGACACGGCACAGAAACGATAACTCATCGATAAACATCCGGCTGTCTTGAGCTGTTGAGTAATCCTCTAGACGCGTCTCTGGATCTGTTTTGCGTTGATTTACGTTTTTTTGCGTTTTCATCTCGACATCGTTCGTCAGAGCGCCGGAGGTCTGCCAGGAACACCACCTTCTTCAACCTCCCCTCCTCTCCTTCAGGCTCGTCTCCTTCGCTATAAAAGGCGCTGAGCTCCTTCCACAGATTTAGTCCGAGTCAGCAGCTGCCAAACCGAGTCCACTACTCACACTTGTTTGACTTTCAAGGAACATACTCCAGCTGCGAGACACAGAGCTGTGGGATAGTTCGAGGAGGAGACGCAGTCTAGGTAAGATGTGACTCTGACAGTGTAAGTTATGCATTGATTAACTGATGCATTTAGTCAAATAAAGTTGCATTTATAGAGTGTAGAAATAGAATCTAATTGTCATTAATCAGCACATCACTTTCAGAACAAGATGCGTTATGGACATAATTCATAATGCTGGACATTAGCTGCACTAATTCTTATTAGTTGCATTGTCAGTTTAAAAATTTGCATTTGGTTGAACTGTCATGCTTCATCTTTTTCCATTTCAAACTTAAATGCTTGTGCAAAACCAACCAACATTTAGCCATATAAAGTGCAGTTGGCAATGTTTTGGCTTGTGTTTATGTGGACCAGGTGCCTGGCTGGTGTTTTCCTGGCTGCTTTGTCTAAATCGTAGTAGTATAAAATTCAAGAGAAGATTAGATGGCACCGAATGTTAACTAGGAAGAGAAAGAGAGAGCGGCAGCTGGAATTGAAGGGGTGCCTGTGTTTACTCAGACCGGTGTTGGATGTCAAGGCTCTGCAGAGAGCGGGAGAAGTAAATTACAGAATATTGTAGGAGCGTGATGTTTTCTGGAGTTTGTTTGGCTCTTCGGAGGTTAAATGTGTGGGCTAGAAGTGGCCGCTTTTGTCATTCACTAAATAACTCAAATTCACTTGCTCTTCTTTCACATTCCCAGAGAAAGGACCTTCTTTGCAGTGTGTTACAGTGTGGATCTGTTCTGCTAATGAATTATCTCTTGTCACTGCAGGAAATGAAAGAGTTTGACAAAGTTGAGTTTATGGATAGATTGTGAGCCTGCAGAGATCAAACAGACCTGCTGGTCCATCAAACTGAACTATCTAATCGAAGGAGATCAGGCTAATAGTTGGATCTTTTGAGTGGTAATGAAGATTACAATTAAATTAGACAAGAATCCTGTAATGTCATATTTCATATTTCAAGAAACAAATGAGCATTTTTCTTAAGGAAAATTAAGCCTATTTTAGGACCATTAAGATAATTTGCATTCTGACTTGGTTATTGTTATAAATTAAGTCAATAATAATAATAATTTAATTATTAATGTGGGGGAAAAGTGTATAAAATTTGAGTAATCATGAAATTATCTGTTGCATTTGTAAATGTACTTTATGGTGACTTAAACATTTATGGACACTTCCTTCAATATTAGTACTGTAGTATTACAGTAAACAAGATTTCGTATTTGATATTTTTACTGTAATATAGTGATACAGTTACATTTTTGTGTTACATTAACATTGAAGTAAACATTAAATACAAATGTATCTCATTATTTTTACTGTAACTGACATTTTATTTTTAATTGGTTACAGTAAAGATAAACAGCACTTTAATAAAACATTTAAATACTTTCACAGTAATAAAGTAATACAGTTACATTTATAGGTTTTACAGTATGCTAATTTTAAAACATTGTAGTTCAATATTTTTTACAGTAAAAAAGCGATACAGTTTTTTACACTTTTAGTTATTAATCACTTTCTGTCAAATAAAAAAATAATATATATTTTAATGCATAGTACAGTCACACAGTTACATTTTTAGGTATTTAAGAAAAGATATGCACTTTAATTGATCATCATTTAAATTGGAAACATTGTATGTCATATATTTACTACAGTAGTGATGCAGTTAACATTATTAGGTATTACAGTAAAATTAGAAAACACATTCAGAAAAGAATGTGCTCAACTGTCATGAAAGTAATATCCCAATTAATCTTTTCCTTCCTTAAATTGTGCTTGTGCTTCCTAAAATTGCTTATTTTTGGTGTGAAATGTAACACAAGGAATTAGGATGAGCATCAGTTTATGCTAAGCATTGGGGGGATACGTCTCATGTCGTCCCAGAACAGCAACCCTCTGTGATTGTTGTTATTGGATTCTGTTTGTGTTCATATATTTGTGGTGTATGTTTAGTCAGGATGCAATAAGAGAGACTAATGAAACCAATTTAGCAAATTCCTCTTTGAAGCACTGATTTCTCTTTGTGTGTAAACACATGGACGTGTGTTTACTATTCAGCGTTTGCTCCGACAACTTTCCCAACGCTTGTCCTCATGGAAACCACATTTCTTTCCAGGTTTTCCAGAACAGAGCCCTGAAGACACGCTCACACAAGGCAGTCTACTGTAGTTTGACGCTGAAGGTATCACCGCTGCCATGCACAGGCTCGTTTCCATTGCCCTGCTATTCCTGGGTGCCAGTTTGGCTGCTTCCCTCTTCCTTCCTGACTCTCTGGAGCTGAGGCAGCTGATGCAGCGCTACCAGGATGAGCTGGAGCCCAACGGCACAAAAGCTGATGCACCTTTACGCACTCGCAGAGCCATCAAGTGGTCAGACAGAGAGGAGATCCTGCAGCTGCACAACAGGCTGAGAGGAATGGTGGACCCGCCCGCATCCAACATGGAATATATGGTGAGAATAGAACACAGTTTGAGTCTTTGTACACTCACCACCACCCAACTCTTTTTATTATTTACTGTAATATCGAGTGTCTGTATAAATACTTAAGGATTCCCCTTCATTGAAAGCATTTTAGGCCATTGTAAGTGTGCTGAAGAAACAAAGACTGTTACAAAAACAGGCAATGTTATGTTGATTTCTAAGATATTATTTAAGTTTAAAATGCGGAAAGGGAATCAATAGGATTATATTCATTCAATAGCAAAAATCAGATTCGATTGATTTAAAAATGCATTACTCTTCCCAATATTTTTTGTTCTATGTATTCCTTTACCAAAAAGGTACTCATTACAGGAAAATAATATCCATTAAAAGAATATACTTAAGTTTTAAGTAAATGCAAAATTTTTGGAAACTTAAATACAATGCATATGTTTTATAGTTTGAATTGATATACTAATGTATTTAATGTACTTAAATACATTTTTAATTACACATTTGTAATTGGTAAATTAGTGCATTTAAAATATATTTACTTTCAATGGAAAAATTAATAACACACTACAGTTGTACTTAAATTGAGTACTTTGCTTTAGTATGTTAGTCAACACATTAAGTTATTAAAACACAGTGATTTAAAATGCACTTTAAAATATATTTTTGTAATTTTACCATTACACTAAAATTGTACTTAAGAGTGTTAAGAGACAGTGAGGAACGTATACTCTTTTTAAGTACAATTACAGTGAGATTTTATTTCCTTAATTTTATCTGCAAGTATAGTGTTTTTAAAAACACTTTTAATACAATTAAGCGCACTTCTTTTTCACAAGGTTTGTTGAACTTATTAGATTATCACACTGTTAGCTTGCAATCATGATAGCATTAGACTATTAGAATTAGTAGTTTGTCTAGTCTTCCAGTGCTGTCTATGAACAGTAAAATCAGTCACTTTTGAGACTCTATTTCAGTTTTATGCTGCTTTAGAAAGTGTATAGACTAGTTCACTATTCATTTTTGTCTACAGGCATTTTTTTATATCGACCACACATGTCGAGATCTGTACAAACCCAGCACTTGTTCTGCATTAATCACCCTGATTTATACTAATTGCATATTGTGCAGTAAATATCTTTAGGTTTGTGTAGGTGCCAAGTACTGGCTTTATTGGAAAAGACATGTTGAGTTTACAAGTGTAATCCTACCAACGTGGTGCGGTGTCTTTTTACTGTGGAGACAATTACACTGAGGTTTAGCCGTCTGCTGATGCAGGAGCCACGGCACAGATTGAGAACAGAGCCAAAGATTAGGGACATTACTGGACCAGAGACCAGGCTTCAGTTATGTGACAGAAACGGAAGGTATGCTGCCTTTATTTTCAAGGGCTAAAGGGATTCACTTGTGGAAAAAAGTTAAATGTATATTAAGTGTTTTAACTAACATAAGTAGGACTTAAGTACATCTACTTATAATTTCATATTTTCTTGGATATTTGGTTAAAGTACTGCTGAATGTACTAACAAGCATTAAATAAAATATAATTTAATGCCATTTCTATTAAAACTTGTAAGTAATGTATTTAAATATATTTGAAATTACACATTTGCTATGGAAAATGTACAATTTAGTACACAAAAAAAACTAAATGGCAACTTTAAACTTTAACATTTATTTTAAATGTAATATATATTAACACAGTACAATTCATATCAAGCAGTTTAGTCAACACATCAAAATAAAAAGAAAAAGAATATAAAACACAATTTAAAATCTACTTTAAAGTAAAACTTTAAACATTATAAAAAATAAAAAAACACTTAACCAAAAACCACTCAAGCATGCCAAGAAATGCCCATGAAAAGGTACTCTAAATACACTTAAGTGGCCTTTTATTTACAGATTTTTTTTTTAAAATATGCTTTTATGATTTGAAGTACACTACAAGTGCACATTCAGAACAACTAAGTTCAAGAACCCAGAAATGAAAGTCTTTTCATCTTTTACTTGATCTGGCAAAAAGCTCTTGGTTCAGCTGATTATAACTGGATCACTTTTTCACACATTGAAGATCTTATTCCATTGCATAGCATAGCAAGGCATTATGGGAAATGGAGTTTTTGAGAAAAAAAGTTTTTCCATAGGACTTTTTTAAGTAATCATAGGTGTACTAAGGACCTATAGAGAGCACAATTCTGCTTTATTGCTGTTCCCTTTTGCGTATGTTAATAGAACGTGAGTTTAATGTTGATGTAGTGAGTTTTTTAAGGGAAAGCTGCAAAGAGGTTAACATAAATGGTTAATGAAGTTGGGTTTATGCCTTTGAGGAAGACAGGAGTCTACCACAAGCAGGGATTTCAGAACCGATGCCAGGCCTCAGCGAACAAGTAAGGGTTTCAGAAATGTGGCTTAGTCCCAAACAGCACCTTCAGAACTGAGGTTAGAGAATGTGTGAGTGTTTGTACCCATCATGCAGTTGGAAATTTACTGAGAGTTCCTCAGAGGTGAAGAACCCTGTTCTGTGGTGCGAAGTGAGTCCTCCCTCCCTACAGGTGGAGAAATAAGCTAGGGAAATTTGTCTCATTTAACCCTGATTACTGGGGATTTGCTGTGGATGTGAGCCAAGCTCTGATGTGCGTGCATGTAGCCAATATTTTAGTTGTATTGGGCCTGATTCCCAGTCCATTGAAGACGAAGAGTCAGAGGAAGGTAAAGGGAATTATCTGGGAATAAAACTCAGCATGTTCAGTATTTTGGTCTAAGTGCAAATATATGGGAGTTGTGGACTCTGTGTGTTCTGCTGGGAGTTTGATTTAGTTTGTGTGTGTGTGACCAGGTTTGGGATGATGAACTGGAAAGGTCAGCGACATACTGGGCAGAACAGTGCCAGTGGGAACATGGACCCAAAGACCTACTGATGTCCATTGGCCAGAACCTGGCAGTGCACTGGGGAAGGTATGAGAGCAAACACACTAAGACCACTTCTGTCTGTTCCTGTAAAGCAACCAGTCATACATGATGTTAACAATGCCTTGGGAAACCATGGAAATATTTGTGCAATATTTTTTACTTTTTGGTTCATCGCTCCCATAAACATAACTGTCAAAAGCAGATTGTATGAAAATGTACAAATAAGATCATATAAATTCATAGCCTGGCTTCCGCAACTATAAAGCTCATACGAGCTTAGTCTGGCAGAGCTACCTTACTAGATGCCTCTGTATAGTACTGGACGAATCTACAACCATGCGTAGCGACGGAACCTGAAGCCACCGTAACCTTCATTAAAGCAGTAGGAAAATGTATTTACTTAATTTAATTACTTCTGCTCAGCTTTCAAAGAAAAGCTGTCATGAACATTTCTCAAAACAGCTGCAACAGCAGAATCGAACGATTGTTGCTGCTCGGTACACGCCATGTTTGAAATGGTTCTCAGATGCAGAACTGCTGCGTCATCGCGTTACACCCGCCTCAGTTGGGGGGGAGCTCGTTTCTCATTGGTTACCATTTTTGGGGGATCTGAAATGCTCTAAAACGGTAGCTTTGCTAGACTGACTTTTCTCGTGAAATTGAATGTAGCATCACAGGAAGTATGGGTGGGCCCAGGCTAATAAATTCATACAAAACAGCCGAAACATGCAAGTACAAGCTTTAAAAAGTAACTCAAAAAACACATTACGGATGTGGAAGAACTTTTACTTTATTATGGATAAGCATTTCATCCACAAAAGTGATCCACAACCAATCACCCAGGTGAATTTCCTGTTTTTTTTTTTTTTTCAAGAAATGAAACCTTAAGGTACAAGTAAATGACATGGGTTTGACAAATGCTGCTTTTTAAGTTGCGTCAAAACATCTGTCGAATAAATTAATGTAAATGCATTTTAGAAATAAACCCAATTTGTGCAAAGAATTAATGTTACTGTGACTTGATAGAGTATTCATAATGGTATTATTTATTGCATCTCTCTCCTGATAGGTACCGCTCTCCGGCCTACCATGTGCAGGCCTGGTACGATGAAGTGAAGGACTATACCTATCCTTACCCATATGAGTGCAACCCCTCGTGTCCTGAGCGCTGCTCTGGACCCATGTGCACCCACTACACACAAGTGAGTGAGAATACACTTACAGTTTACAGACAATTATCCCAGTGGGACTAAACAACATGACATTGTTTATGGTTTTAAAACTTGCGTGCGAAGGTGTTGCCCGTGCCAGCTAGCGTTTCTCCACACCAGCAGAGCCTAATAAGTTGCATGTGTGACCTGCATTAAAAAAGAAATGCCTTTGAAAGCAGCGTATGGACCGCTGGTGTTCATTAACCTCACAAAAATCAGTGTCATGTAACACATAATAGTCCATGGACATTTGAGCTAGTCTTAAAAATATGTGAATGCCATAGTATCATATTTGCTAAATATCAAACTAAGTTGTAATTAAAGAAAGGCAACACCAGAAAAGATTGCATCTGGAATGATTTAAAATGTTTATATGTGAAATAAAACTGTTTGTCTTATAAAAACAAAAGACTTGGATTAATCTGCTTGATTCACCTAAATCACATTTGTTGAACTTTTTTTTTTTTTTTAATGTTAAGGCTCTTTTGGTTCATCATTGACTTCCCATAGTCCTACTATGGAAGTCAGTGGTGACCAAATAGCGTGGTTATAAACTTTCTTCAAAATATCTTTCTTTGTGTTCAGCAGAACAAAGAAAATCATACTTGAGGGTGAAATTAATATTTTCATTTTTGGGAGCCATCTAAAACATGGTCATGCAAAATAAGGCATTGTTATGTGCTTTTTAAGTACTAATATGCTAGTAATGTGCATAACATGCTAATTAGCAACAAGTCAAAAGTGAGAATTGGTCTCTAAACTAAAATGATATCAAGTGACAAAATACTATTTAGGGCCAGTTTAGGTAAACACTGGTAACCCATGGATTTTTGTGGGGGGTTTTTTGAATGGGATTTGAAAAAGTAATGTGGATACTGTCAAAACATATCAAATCATATCAGGAACGAGAGTCCAACTAAAGTTCAAGAGAGATGACAACAGAGAAAATTGAGGACAAAAGGAGGGGCTGAGCAATAGCCTCATGTCCTCTCAGACTTTACTTTACCGCTGGGATGAGTTTGTGAAAATACACATTCGCTTAGATCCGAAAGCAGGTCACAAGCATCTGGAAGCCGTTCCCAGACTCCTGAATCATTTTCCTGTTTGACCCGAATTCCTTTGAAGATGCAGAATGCAGAGTCGTAGGTGATCCGTGCCAAATCCGTGCCGCGATTCTCCCCGTCGTCCTCCTCTATCATATGCTGGATGTGGGAGAACAGGTCTGGAGGCCCCACGATCTTCTCAGTGCCAGATGGTCCCTCAGGGTTAAGCTTGAGTTTGTGTTTTTGGAGATTGATTAGTTTGCTATATCATTGTCCCATGGCCAACACCGTCTGCGGCCTCTGCAGAGGAAGTGCCTTCCCAAGGGAGTATTGAGACGTGCTCCCTCGATTGCGCTCAGCGAGGTTATATGCAAACCCACTACGGTTTAACTGTATGTACCAAAAAAAAAGTCTGAGTAAGCATTTCCCTTTCATTTCACAGTCAAATGGTTTGGCTCGTGCTCGCAGGGCTGCACCCGGTGAACCCTATTGTGTTTAAGCGAATCAGCGAGGGCCTTGACCGCAGCTCAATAGGCTGCATGCAGGCATTACTTTGTTTGTGTGGATAAGAGTGGATGAAGGGAAGTTTTTCAGGAAACTGGGCCGGTCACACTTGAGGTGCTTCTCCTTCCGCCCTACAGGGCAGAATGAAAGAGGGCAGTCTCTATTCACGGCCCCCGTGGCCCCATCAATCTACTGCTGCTGCCCCAGAACGGAGACCACTTTCTGCTGGGGAACACTTCCTCCGCAGTCGATATGGATGGCTTTTTACGGTTTCGAGGAAATGGACCTGCATCTTTCATGCATGCAAAAAGAAAACTATTTGGTATCACTTTCTATCTTAGATGTCTTACTTTGGTCCAAAAATAGTTGGTTGGAATATTGAACTGACAAATATGTTTGCTGCTAATGAGGAGGGATACAGGAACATGTTTTATTGTATAGTTAGGTGTAAGGTAGGGTGAGGGGTAGGGTCTTCTGGAAGTAATGTAATACATGAATTAAGTACAGGTCCACAGTTGGTTTTAGTCAGTTTTCCAGCTTAGTCATAGCTGGTTGTAGTTTTTGCAGGCTGGTTTTAGAGGGGTTTTGACCACTTCTGTTGCTGGTCAGGGTGGGAGAACAGCTGACCAATCAGTTACAACTAACTAAAAAAAAAGTAGGGTTTTTTTCTTATCCCTATACAGTTGAATCGCAGCGGCTTACAGTTTAAATTTTAAGGTTAATAAGTCAAATTTTCTTAAAGAATGTTTTGTTATGACTTCAGAAAGATTCTAACATGCTGCAACATTTGAAAACGAATACATTTGAATTTTAGCATCACATACCAGCTTTTATATCAGTTTTTGCATTTGTTAACACTTTCGGGTTGGTTTAGGGTTGGGTTTGGTGTAGGTAATATTTCCAAAATGTTAAAGCATTAACTTTTAGCCACACTCCCTGAATATTTGAATACTGAACTAAAATATGTACCTGAAGCAGCGTAAAAAAAACACAGCAATATGTGCCTGTAAAAATCTCATACAAACGTGCCAGGGTCACTTATTGAACTCATGTTTTAGCACCACTCACTGGATATATTTAATGTATTTATATGCACTTATTTCCAATGAACCTGGGTTGCAAAAGAGCCTATAGATTTGGCTTGGGTCCATTGTAAGTATATTGTTCTATGGGATTTTATTTAATTTTATCGTTATCCTGATGAAAACTATAACTACAAGATAACACACTTCTATCAACATTTCAGATAACTTACATTTTAGCGCCTTAGCAGACACCATTAATAATTTCATATTTCTCTTCACCTGCAGCTGGTCTGGGCTACGACCAACCGTGTGGGCTGTGCTGTACACACTTGTGCCCGAATGAACGTATGGGGAGAGATATGGGAGAATGCCGTCTATCTTGTCTGCAACTACTCACCCAAGTAAGACCAACTTAATACCAGATGGTTAATTACTATTCCCAATGATGATCACGTGGAATGAAACTTTCTTAAAGCAAAGATTCCATCCTTCAAAACATGGAGATCCATCCTTAGGAAAATGGAAAAGTAAATGGAGAATTTTAGGAAAGGAAAACACGGACAGAATATGCTATTCTTTTCCAAGCTAATGATTTAATTTGGCAGCTGGGACTTGTTTTCCCAAATCAGTCCTGAGATCCGTGAGAGTATGTGATAATGTGTTTTGAGTGCTCAGTCAAATGTGCAGATTCTGCAGTCGTTTCCAAACTCGTGCTGAACCTGTGCCCTTTTTTAAGGGGGAACTGGATCGGGGAAGCCCCATACCAACACGGCCGGTCCTGTTCCCAGTGTCCACCAAGCTATGGAGGAGGATGCAGAGACAACCTCTGCTACAAGGGTGAGTGCTGATACAGTAGGTGAATGATTTATAAAGTTATAACACATGGACATCTAAATCTGTTTTTTGGGGGTTTTTTTAGGAGACCCTGAACGTCACGAGTCTCCAGATATGAATGAGGTGGAGAAGCCACAGGAGCCAGTGCAGCCTCAAACTACTCTGACTAAGCCTCACCCCAAACCTTCTTTGCCCCAAAAACCTGCAAAGGCCAATCCTTCCTCAACCAAGACTACAAGAACTAGCTATCTAGGTTAGTGGGG
>JAUMHI010000243.1:2918404-2934883 GCA_032359435.1 Enteromius unitaeniatus | reverse complement strand
TCTTTGCCCCAAAAACCTGCAAAGGCCAATCCTTCCTCAACCAAGACTACAAGAACTAGCTATCTAGGTTAGTGGGGAAAAATAATGAAAATAATGAAACAAAAATTCTTAGCATTTTTAGGGCTGTCAAACGATAATTTTCATGCAAAATAAAGTTTTTGTTTACATGATATATGTGTGACAGCATTAGCATAGTAATATATTACATTTTAGTATTTTACAGATATTTTAATGTAGCTTTGATAATAATGTGTGCATTTATTTCAACAATTATTCGATAAAATATTTTAAATTCCTACTATTTTTATTGTTTTGCCTTTCAGCACAAACTATTAAGTGTGAGACAAGAATGAGAGACAAATGTAAAGGAGCAGCCTGCAACAGGTCAGTTTAAAGTCATTTGATTTTCTCTTTAAGATACTTTTAAGTTTGGCAAATTTTACCTTTTGATTTTTCTTTTTCTTTTTAAGGTACAACTGCCCAGCAAACTGTTTAAACAAGAAGGGAAAAGTGTGGGGAACACTGTACTACGATGTTGTAAGTTACACTTTGAGATTTCACATGTCCTTGTTAAAAAGAGATGTTATTTATTCCGTATTTTCTCCTATTATTTTAGCAATCGAGTATTTGCCGTGCTGCTATCCACTATGGAATAGTTGACAACAATGGAGGTCTTGTGGATGTTACAAGAAAAGACAACTTCCCGTTCTTTGTAAAGGCAACCAAGAATGGCGTGGAGTCTTTCAGGTAGTACAAACATTATCTATTCACTGTCTACATGGGAGTTACTCAATCTTACCTTCATTTTATGGTTTTCTCTGCAGTAAATACAAACCTGGAAATGCATTTACAGTGTCCAGAGTGGAAGGTGAGGATTTGTTATCGTCTCATCTTGATAATTACTCAGATATTTAAATATTTTTCGATATGAAATCAGAATTTGTGTTTTTTGGATATTAAGTTTTAAGTAAATATATTGTATAATGTACTAAATTTCAGATATGTTTAAATATGTGACATACAATAGGAATGTCTATAAAATAAAAATATGAAATGACATTGAAATGTGCTGAAGTTCTGCTTAAATTGGTCAAAAACTTGATGTATATACTTTAAAACTATATTTAATTGCAATTAGCATGCAATTAAGTTCCCATAAGCATTACATTATGTTATTTTAATAAGATTGATTTCATATGCATATTAATTAAAGCTACTAAAATGACTGGTGAATCATTTCCAGAATTACCTGACAGCTTTATTTTATGATCATAAATAATAAGAATTTTGTTGTATAGTGGAATAATATCATTAATGTATTTTCCCCTTCTTTAGAGCAAACGATAGACTGCTACACGACAGTGGCTGAGATTTGTCCCTTCAAAACATCCACCTCTCACTGTCCAAGGTATAGTATTGAAAGTCTCATCTATATCAGCTCAGTTATGAATGCTCTGCTTGTCGTAGCAATGCGCCTTACCAGTTTCTTCTCTATCTCATCAGAGTCTTCTGCCCAGCTTCCTGCATAAACGAACCTTCATATTGGGCTCCGGTGGTTGGCAGCAACATCTACGGAGATGTGAGTACCTGCTTCGGTCCGAGGGCATTGGTACAGGGCTGAGAGATGGGAAATGAGGGAGAACAGGCACTTACGAGCGCTAAAGTGAGCGTGCTGCTCTTGTGGTGAGGGTCGACCGCGGGAATTGTCTGTGTGAGTCTGAAGGCAGTTTTCGGGGAAGGTGGCCTCCATTGTCACCACTAATTTCTCTCGCAGAGCGTATACTGACCACAGAGCAGCAGCTGGGAGAGCAGCTCTCTTACACTGACTCTTACACTGCATGCCTGAGGTCAGGACTTGGCCTTACAGACCACTTCACTGTTTGGAGAACAGCTTGCTTTGAGGCTGTGTATTAACTTATTAATCACAGTTGTTTACATGATGTTAATGCATTTGAAAGAAGTGAACTTAATTGTATTTAATATGCATTTGTAGTTACTTCAAATCTTAAAATAATACTTTTGTTTGCAGTTCATATATTACTAATGAAATATAAGACCATTAAAGTGTGCTTAAAAAAACAATTTTTAACACACTTTTTATTAGTCTTTTTCACTTGCCACTTGTTTTGGTGTGTTGACTAATATACTAAACTATATGGAAAATACTTCATTATAATGTTTACTTTTGTGTGATATTTAATATTACGTTTAATGTTAATATATTTAAATTCGCTCAATTACATCATTACAAATATGTACATTAAAATATTTAAATACAGATATCAGATGGAAATTACATTGACATAAATTTTGGTTTAACATAAATACTTGTCCGCACATTTAGCAGTAACTTTAACCATATTTCAAAGTAATTAGAAGTAGTTTTAAAATGACACTTAAGTGGTTCAAAAAAACACTTTATGGTTAAGCTAATCACATTTAATATAACTATAAACTATAATACATTTTCATTTAATTGCAATGTTAAACATGTTAAGTATTCTGAAAACATTACATTCAGTTTGCACTTTTGAAATATATTATTTCTGTAGTACATACAGTACATAACAATATGCTAAAGTGTGCATCTTTTCCACGTAAAAAAAAGCGAAGAAAAGCAAAATAGTGCCAGTTACTATTAAATCTTTCCAAATCAGAATTCTTCCATTTAACACAAAAAGGAACTTCTGAAGAATATCCTAATATAATGAACGATGACTATGCATTCACCCAAATCACTCTGCATAGTTTATGTGAGAGACAGATCAACCTTCAAAAGTTATTATTCACTGATAATCTTCAGCAAGCTCTTTAGCGAGATGCCAAACACTGTGAACTCCAATTTGTGAATGAATCAGAAATGGAATGGATATAGCTAGATTCAACTATAAGTTTACATCAATTCAACAGACAGTCTTCAGCTATTTCTTAATTTAACCTAAATCAGGATAATAAATTAATGTCTTCTTGTCAGAGAGCCAGTGTGGAATTGTGTAGTGGTCTGTGAACTCAAATGAACTTGTTGTCTTTTGGCTTGTTACAGCCACATTCCTGTGTAAAAGCTGAACGTCTGCTCAGCTGGCCTCAGATCAGAGCGTGCTTTCCAGCAAGCATTAATTAACCCTCATTATTCAGTGGTTTGGACTTTGTGAAGGTAGTCTTTGTTTGGAAGTGCACTTTTCCTCAATGCAGGAGCAATTGGATATGTATCATAAGATAGCAACACACAGACATGTGCGATGAGCTGCGCACTTTCATTGCTTTTCATTACTGAATGGTATTGTGGACAGAAGCAGAAGAATTGCACCTTCTTTCCAGGTTAAAAGGATAAGACCTGAAGGTACATGCAGTACCAGAGGCTTCACGCACACTGAGCTGCTCTGAAGCCAGGCGTCTGGCCAACTTGCCTTTTCTGGAGCTCTTGAGCTCTGGCCTTGCTCATGTGCGTGCCATAGACATTGAAGTGAAGTCATTTGTCCAGGCTCCTTTAGACTGTTTACTTCTTAAGGACTGTGGAATTGGGAGTGGAAAACATAGTTGCATGGTGCTATGGACAGTGTCACTATTACTGTTGCTCGCTTATGACTTGTGACCAGATTTTAGCCTTGATTTACAGCCTAGAGGGGTTGAGTTTATATTTCTTTAAATAAAGGTTCCAAAAAGAACCTTTTGTGCAATGCAAAGATTCCACAGATGTTAAAGGTTCCTCAAGGAACCATGGATGCCAATGACAAACCTTTATTTTATAAACTGAGGAAAGACAGGGCCGGTATGTAAATTTTGAGTTGATAATTGCATTGTGATGGGTACAGACTCCAATTTTTAAGCTTCTGACTATGATTCAATCCAACGTGTTTCATATTTTGAGTTGATTTTTGAACACACATCTTTCTTTGTGATTTTGTTAAATCTTTTGTAGAACAACTTGTAGTCATTCAGTCATTCAGTTGCTCTCTGTAGATATTAACAAAATTGAGGAGTACTGTATATGATGCCATGTCTTTTGAAGTATACTGAGATTTAGAAAGGATTCATGTTTATTAATAATAACATATTTTGTACACATCCTAATTAGTTTTCAAATGTATTTTTTTTTAATATCGTAATTTATTCATTTATAAATATTATTTTTTTGGGAGGGGAGTAATACCACATGACATTTTTCAACCTGAATTAACCTTGCTTTATCATAAAGAGGTCAAATTAATTATATAATTTATGTAAATTAATTATATAATTTACTGTTTACATTTTTTTTAAATAATATTTTTATTTTAAAAACATCTAACTAGTTTTAAAATATATTTATTTGCCAAGAATGGTGATTAAAGGTTATTCCAAACTACTACAAATATTTCAACAAATTTTCAAAATGAATTTCATTTCAGAAACTGAAAACATTCCCAGGCTCAAAAGAGGTGTATTTGAGTCATTGTATTTAAAAATAGATATAAATATTTTTTAAAAAGTGTAGTTTGCTCACCAAGGCTGCATTTATTTGATAAAATACTACAGTAAAACAGTAATTTTATGATTTATTAATATGATTATGTATATATATTTATTTTATTTTATTTTTTTCCTCAAATATAATTCCTTCCTGTGATACAAAGCTGAATTTTTACCACCATTATTCCAATCTTCAGTGTCACATGACCCTTCAGAAATCATTCAAAAGCATAAAGTGCATCCTTCAAAAACATGAAACAATCTTAACTTCCTTTTGACTGCTAGTTTATATAGTATATAGCAAAAAGATTTGTGTATTGGAAGCATGATATAAATCTTCCAGCATGACGGTCAATGGAAGGTCTTATGAACGCTGGCATGTCGACTAAAAGAATACGCTTTTGTATCCCCGTGTCCAGGGCTCCAGTATCTGCCGAGCAGCTATCCACGCCGGGGTGATCAAAGCCAGCGGTGGCTATGTGGACCTCCTGGCTCTGGATAAGAGGAAAAGCTACACCGGGACCTTGAAGAATGGCATCCAGTCCGAGAGGTACATGTCCTGTATCTTGCTTCACCTCTGCTTTCTCTCAGTAACTCAATTCAGTGGTCAGAAGCCATGATGGGCCAAATCTGCCTGTGGCACGTTAGTGGTTGAAGAGTAATGGTGTGGTTTCTCATCGAGGATGGACCACACAGGGGATCTTTGCTTACTCTCCAATCCAAAGTGCTTAAATCGACAGAATCGGCTCCAGTGTAATGAAATCTAACACTTGAATCAAACACCATCTTTGAAGGAATCGATCCTGGCCTCTTTAACACTTGCCGGCCTTGACCGGCCTATAGACTAAGCATAGTAAAGCGATTTACTGACAGCTTGGATGGATTTCCTATTCATATGATGCAATCTAGGGGAAATGGGGGGCAGCCAGTCGTGTGAACTTGGCTTTAATAACAGGGAAGTATTCACACGCTCTCTATATTAGCTCTGGATGGAAAAACGGTTGATGTCTGACTCAGTCAAGGATAATTACAGCATATCCGATGCCAACGAAGCAGCCAATACACTACCATCTGAAGGCCACTCCATTTTTGAATAAATGAAAAGGCCAAGAGCAGTAGTCAATAATGAGCGCTGGAAGGCATCTGAATGGAAGAGACGAGCACTGAGCCAGTGTTAATGTCATGCTTTCCAAGTAGATTTTTAAAACTATACTTTTAGATAATATAATATTAAATATTAAACATAAGGCCACTTAAAGTGTAAATTTCGCTTTTAACTACAAATGTCAGGAGAAGTTCTGTTGTTTTTTTTGTTTTTTTTGCAAATGTGCAATTACAAATACATAAGTCCTACTTAAGCTGGTCAAAAAAAGTTTAAAGTTCAGCTAATAGCATTTCATATAAATCTAAATTGCTTTCTTAAGTGTCTGAAAACATCAAAAGAATACTGAAAGTAATTGAACACTTTTAAGATCTTTTCATAAGTGGCAAGTGTTTTAAAAAAGTTTGTGAATGGTTTCTTTCTCTTTCTCTCTCACAGTAAAACCAATACAGATGGTGGTTCCTTCCGTGTCTTCGCTGTTAGAGAGTGAGATGACACTGATGGGTCACAAACAATCACAGATTTGCCCTCCAAAGTCAGGACGTATCAAAATGGAATGCAACTTTTGGATGACCAAATTTACAGAAGACCAAAGGATCTGTCAAAGTCTGCTAGCTCATTCCATGGCCTTCCAAAGGTTTTATATACAATTGTGAATAAGATTTTTGGCCACACATGCAGCTCTTAACAAAACGCAGTGTGGTAGAAATGGTATTTTAACAGCGGTGCTGGTTTTAATCGTTGTTTTTTTAATATTATTATTATTATTATTATTATTATATTCTATTAGTTTTGAATACATGCCAAATCTCTAATTTCCATGCAAAATGCATATTGATTACCCTGCATTTAATCTGTACAGATATTTTGTTGATTTTTTGCTTTATTTCCTAATTTTTGGAAGCTGGAGCTGGAAAAGAATAGTTGCATCCACTTTCTTGCTTTGATAATTCTTCCCAAAATTCACAAAAATTACAAACCTAATATGAAAATATAATTTCAAGCTCAGAGCTTGTGGCTAGTCTATCTCAAAAGTGTATGCTTTTTTGTTAAAATCAATTTCTCCGTGAGGAAAATTAGTGGGATTTGTACTTCCGGAAACTTTTACGCTCTATTGCAATAGTAGTTGAGTGTGTACAGTTCATTTGGGGGGATTTATTGGACCTGAAGTGGGCAAACAGATGCTTCGCAGAGAAAAAGAGGCAAACCTCCAAGCAAAAGAAACCTTTCCTTCATAATGCATGCGAGTCTTCCAGAGTCAACAGTACTCAGACATTATGGTTAAGGTGCAAAAACACTGAAACAATGTTCAGTCCCAGGAGGATTCAGAGTCACTGAGTGCATGTTTAGGCTCATCTTTCATTATGGTACCTTCATTTTTGTTATTTATTATTATACCTCCTTCAACCCCTGCTCAGAACTGCAAATTCTGTGGAACAGAACCAAATATTTATGAATGTGACACGTGATACGTGCTCACTTGAGAATCGAACGTCTGTCAGCGTCTAACATATTCCTGTTTGGTTAAATGCTATACACAACACAGACCTCGTCATTACTGCCAAAAGCAATTTCATTAGAAGTTTAACTTTTTTAACAATTTTTATTTTGCACGAAATGAAACTCGACTGAACATCAGTTTGTTTAAACCACTTTATACTGCAACGTCATAAGAAGGTACTTGCGCTAAAAGCCATGCCTCTGAGGGGACTGTATAGTTGTATATATCAACCTCTTATTTTAGTGCATATTTCTTAGTTAGTATTCAGAGTCCAGGATTTAGACTTAACGTAGATGTTTAAGCACAATAATCCCGTTGAAGGCTTCTGTTTTGCTGCTTTTTACTTTTCACCTACTTTTATTTTTTTTGTAGCTTTCTTGAATTGTTACCTCAGTCCTGTTGCAGCGATATATTTGAGTATTGATGTTTTTAGAGAAATCGTAAATGTTTGTACAGTACAATGGTTTGTGTAAATATTCAGATTTGTGCTTTGTTTTCAAGTCCGTATTTTATATTTCATAAAAGTATGAAAGTGTATGTCATCTGTGCCTTTTTAAAGCCAGAGGATTATTGTTTTTGCTCAAATGTAAAATTAAGACTATAAAATCTATTATATTAAGAGGATGTTTGTCTTTTGTTTTGTAAAATGTATTTACATTACTGGGTTTTATACTGTTCAGTAAATAGGACATCTTTATTTTGTGAAATCAAAACCATATCAAAAACTCCCCTAGACCACCCAAGCACTGGACTCTTCATACATCATTTTTTCATACAAAGAATAAAGAGAATAAATAGTATTATCTCAGATATTTGAATATAAATGATTTAGACTACAGTCAGGATCATCAGTGGATGCAGTAAAATACATTCTTAGTACAAATATCTTGGTACAAGTACTTTTTGGAAGAGAGATACAGTAAATGGGGCCAGTCAAAATCTGAGACAAACTGTTCTTAGCAAGAATGGCACTTAGGCCCTTAGCCAGAACACATTGTTATTGAACAGTTTTTAAAACAGGTTGTCTAAGCGCATGTTTTATGTCACACACCGGCCCAGTGCAGGTCTGTTCTGGAACAAAAACAGTGCAAATGTAAATAATATAACCTTTGTAACATCTTGAAGGGACTAGCATGGTAATGTTAATGTGCTTGGTCTTAGCCTGGGACCTGCTAGTGGCAATACATCCGCAACATGCTGCTGTGAGCATAAGAAATACTGTTGCTGCATATATAACATATGAATAACCCCATACATTAAGTACCCTATAGCAGATCTTTACAGGTGAAGCTGGGGAACATGGAGGGTTTCTGAAGCACACTGTAACTGTTCCAGCAAGCACTAGCCAAGCATTTGAATTCTGAGCTGTGAGCTCATACAGGAGAGAACCAATCAGCTGCATCATGTGATGATTGAGTTTGACCATCTAGAGTTTTATTCCAGAACTTTGGATATGTAAAAAATAAACTGCAAATTGAGAAATGGTTCAAAGTGTATTGTAATGTATCGTAAAAGAATATAGAAAATATGTAAGTGCAAATGCAATGTAATGTTTTCAGAGACTTTGTTTTGCATCTTATTTACAGTTAAATGTTTTATAATTTACCTTTACATGAAATGCAGGACTTTAAATTTAATTAGAAGTTTAACCAACACAGTCTCATGACCAATTTATACGTATTCATAAAAGGTGGCAAATTCGTGCTAATTCGTACAAATGTTTGTACGATTTGTCTAAACCCCAGCAGTGACGGAGTGGGGTTAGAGGTAGGCCATTCATACGAATTCATACGAATCGGCAACTTGTAAAATACGTATGTATTATGTGAAGTGAATCTGTACGAATTAGCCAACTTATAAACTATGTATGAATTGCCATGAGACTGGGCTTGTTAAACTCAAGACTGCTTTTGTTGTCTAAAAAAGGAGTTAAGTAGGACTTACGTTTTAGGACTTAATTTTCAAAATGACATAAATTTGAAATTGATGTAGTTACAGTATATTAAACTAAAACATGTTGTTTGTATTGAAACTTAAATCACACATTTCTAATAATACTACTATGTATTGCTTTTCAATGAATTTCGGTACAGTTAAAATTATAATCAAGTTCTACTTTAGTGTGTTAGTCAACACATCAAAATAGCTGTATTTCTTTTTTTTTTAAGAAACGTGAATGTCTCTTAATGTACAGTACAGTACTCTTCTTTATGAAATTACATTTTGGTAAGACTTTAAATTAGGGAACATTATTACCAAATTGCATATGAGTACACATATTAATAGATTATAGTTACCGCAACTCATTAAAAAGCAAGTTAATTAGGAAAACTCTTAGTGAAGTGTTCTCTAATCTAATTTGATTTACTTTTTAATGAAAGACTACTTGATAACACTTTTGATAACTACTTTAAGGAACAATATTCACTATTAAATATAATAGTTGCTTAAAAGCTTATTACTAGCATATTGACTGTTTATTAGTACTTCTAAAACACATTTTAATGCCTTATTCTGCATGACTTGATCCCTTTATCTGCACGCATAACTAATCTTTACAACCTTACTATTTATAAGCAGTAATTAAAGAGTTAATTGAGCAAATTTTTAGTTAATAATGAATGTGTTCCCTATTTAAAGTGTTACTATTTTTTGATATTTTTGTATGAAATACTAAAATCTGGACGTACAGTACACTACAGTGATTACATGATGTTGAATATATGTGTGTGCTGCACTTCACCTCAGCCTTTAATCCCGTCTTCCTCGTGTCATGACGGAAACAAGAAGGAATGCGCCAGGTTTACCATAATGGCAACTCTGAATGTTGAAAACCTGCTGACATTTCAGACATGCATTTATTGAACAGCTGTTGTGGAAAGTAAAGTGCTTGCTGTTTAAACAGTCAGATACTCTCTTGAACAGACATGACGAGCATTAGAACAGCATTGAGCTAAAAACTCTTTATATCCGCAGTGATGATGATTGAATGTGGAATGCTTAAAGTAAGATCTCTTTGACATCTCTATACCTAAACAAAGAGAGTAAATGGAGACCTTTTCCAAAAATGCCTTCTTTTCTGCTCTGTTTTTTTGCTCTAAATGAAGGGCTAATCCACTGTAATATGTCAAACCTCATTTCAATGTCTTGTGGATTAGAAGGTTATGTATTGTTGTTTTGAATTGCGACTTTAATGGTAACCTATCGTAATCAGTGTCTGAAATCCCTCCGCTCACTATAAATGTTTCATTTTGGCCCATGTATAAATCTTTCAGCTGTAATTAAAGAGAGCTGTTGGCATTGTGCTTCCTTACCAACATGTGGTTTAAAGATAAAAGACGTTTCTAGGACACGACTTTTGGTAATTATATGAGTCATTTGGGTCATTCAAATTGGGACAGATTCTTATAGGTGATATGTATTGTTTCTGTAAACATGATTGAGATATGCAATGCGACTCATGAAATTGTAAATATATTTCAAATTCCCAAATTTCTTTTTAAAATAAATATGTTTTGCAATATATTTATGTAAATACATTTTCTACAAATATATAATTTGGCCTTTGTTTATATATATATATATATATATATATATATACATTTGAAAGCTTAAAAAAAAGTTTAAAAAAAAATACATTTGAAAAAATAAATAACATTTACATCTGTTACATCCACACCAGGCTCCATCCTCACATCCACTCAGCGATCACAATCTCCTGAATTCTAACCAGCTTCACCGGCCTTCCACACCTGTCTCCAATCAGCAGCACCACTCTTAAGCCACAGTCACCAGCACACTCATTGTCTGAGCTCGTTCTTCGTAAGTGGACTCTCACAACGCCATTGAACTTACCTATTGTCTTACCTGTTTCCTTTAGTCTGCTCTGTGAATCCTCTGTGTGTGCTCCTGGTCCTGGATTCCTCTCCTCGTTGCATGCTGGAAAGTGGTGTGTGGTCGTGGTCTCTTGTGTGTCTACCCCAAGTCTGTCTATTTGCAAGTGGATGAAACAGAGACTCTAGTTTGTTTGGAAGACTCCTATGATCTATAATACTCCTCAGTTTCCTTAACTCTGAACTCCTTTGTTGAATTTATCATCCTGTTGATTAAACATTGTTAAAACTTACCTCTGTGTCAGTCCGCTTCCTAACTGGAACGAGAAGGCTCTGATTACATTGTTTCGTCAAGGACTCGAACCAAAGCTTTGTCTAATGCTGGCTCCATATGATGATAACATTGGACTGGAGTGATTTATACAACTGTCTCTTAGATGCTCAGCCAGAGTTGCTACCTACTCTCAGTCTACTCCTTGCACTGTAAACGTAAACCCCGGTCCGCCAGAGCTTTCTAGCCCTCCAGATCCACTAGCAGAGCCCATGCAACTTGACAAGCGACGTCTCACTCCACAGGAATGCCAACTTTGTCTGTATTGCGGCCAATCTACTCACCTCGTGAAGAGCTGTCCTCTACGTCCACCTAGGCCGGTGGTCCATTTTACCTATAAGTGAAAATATGCATCCTTTTACTTCCCCTGTCACACTTACTGCTCAGGGTGTTTCAGTTTCAGTTGCTGCTCTGCTCAACGTCTTGCAGGGCCTGTTCATCTACGTGTAGGTCAATGTCACGAAGAAGAGATCTGGTTTTTGGTTCTGGAGGGCTCTACTATGCATTTGGTGTTGGGGCATCTGTGGCTGGCGAGGCACAAACCCATCTTTCCCTGGGGCTCTGGAGAAATCATTAAGTGGGGTTTGCAATGCTGGCCCGATTGCTTCCCCAAGCTACCTCTTCGATGTGTCCAGTCTCTAAAAGTATGTACCACTTCTGTTGAAAGTCCTATTGAAAGGCAATCTGCTGATGTTCCACCTGAATACTCTGCTTTTCAAGATGTTTTTTGCCCCAGGAGAGCCGCTTGCCTGTCACCTCATCGCCCATGGGACTGTGCCATCGATCTGCTCCCAGATGCCCAGTTGCCTAAGGGGAAAGTTTACCCATTGTCCTCCCCCGAGACCCAGGCAATGGAATAATACCGTCCTTCTACGTCCCCTGCTGCTTCAAGCTTCTTTTTCGTGGCCATGAACGATGACGGCCTTAGGCCTTGTATAGACTATCGTCCCCTTAATAAAGTCACAGTGCCTTTTAAATATCCATTACCTTTAGTTCCAGCAGCCTTGGAGAAATTAAGGGGTGCTACAGTGTTCAGTAAATTGGACCTTAGAAGTGCGTATAATCAGATCCGAATTCAGCAGAGTGACGAATGGAAGACTGCATTCGTTACCCACTGGGCACTATGAGTATTCTGTGATGCCGTATGGCCTTGCCAATGCACCGTCCATCTTCCAGGACTGTATGCATGACATTTTCCGTGAGTACTTGAACCAGTTTTTAGTTATTTACATAGATGACATTCTATTCTTCCAGTCTCCCAGAACATTATCTCCATGTAAATAAAGTACTTACCAAGTTACAAGAGCACCAGTTCTTTTTGAAAGCGGAGAAGTGCTCATTCCATCAGCCCTCAACTCAATTCTTAGGATATAATATAGATCCCTTAGGTGTCAGTATGGACTCATGAAAGGTAGAGGCTATCACTTCTTGGCCAGCCCCAGCCACAGTCAAAGAGTTACAGAGATTTTTTGGGTTCTCTAACTTTTCCCGTAGATTCATTGAGAATTATAGCACCTTAGCCAGCCCTCTTACGTCACTTCTCAAGGGAAAGCTCAAGAACCTACTGTGGACTCTAGACGCCTCCAAGGCCTTCCATGCCCTCAAGACTGCATTCACCTCTGCTCCCATTCTAATCCATCCAGACCCCAAGAGGCCCTTCATCGTCGAGGTCGATGCTTCAACGACTGGAGTAGGAGCCGTATTATCACAGCAGCAGGGGAACCCACCTCAATTAAGGCCATGTGCATACTTCTCCAGAAAGCTAAACCTGACGGAGCGAAACTACGATATCGGTAACAGGGAACTCCTAGCCATCAAGCTTGCACTTGAGGAATGGAGACACTGGCTGGAGGGGTCTAACCATCCATTCCAACAGACCATAAGAATTTGCAGTACTTACGGGATACCAAGAGACTTAACCCCAGACAGGCTAGATGGGCTCTCTTCTTTACTAGATTTCAGTTTATCTCGTACCAACCTGGACCAAAGAATGTCAGAGCTGGTGCTCTCTCCAGACTTTATGCTCCCGAAGAAGAATCAGATAAGGTGGAGCCCATCCTACCTGAAAAGCTGTTTGTGTGTCTCATCCAGTGGATGACCCCTCCAGCCGCCGCTGATCCAGCTCCAGCACCTCCGCCGGGTTGTCCACCTCACCTCCGATTCGTGCCTGGGCATCCAGGGACCAACAGAACCCTCTCGCTCCTGAAAGAACGGTTCTGGTGGCCTTACATGGACCGAGATGTGCTAAGGTACATGAGAGGGTGTCGGACCATCCTCAGACGAACGGCCCGACGGAGAGGAAGATTCAGGAGGTGGGGCGGTTCCTCTGTACCTTCTGCCACGGCCACCAGAACACCTGGAACCAGTACCTGGGCTGGGCCGAGTACGCACGGAACTCCCTACGACAAGCCACCACCGGACTCACTCCATTCCAGTGCGTGCTCGGCTTCCAGCCCCCACTTTTTCCCTGGTCAGGAGAATCTTCGGACATTCCTGCCGCTGACTACTGGTTCCGGGAGAGTGAGAGGGTCTGGGACGTTGCTCACCAACATCTTCAGAGGGCAGTGCGTAGGCAAAAGACCAATGCAGATGCCCGTCGTTCAGAGACCCCGAGATATCAGGTTGGCCAGAAGGTCTGGCTGTCCACCCGGGACAACGTGCCTACACCTGCCCTGCAGGAAACTCAGTCCCAGGTTTGTTGGTCCCTTCAACGTCGTGGAGCAGATCAACCCGGTCACTTACTGTTTACAACTCCCATCTCACTATAAGATTCATCCAACATTTCATGTCTCATTGCTAAAGCCCTGTCATGATCCTTTGCTTATCCCCACAGATCCTGGTGATGAAGAACCCCCCCAGAAGGAGATTCTGGATTCCCGGCGTCGTGGTGGTCGTCTTGAGTACCTCCTGGATTTGGAAGGTTACGGTCCAGAAGAGAGGTCTTGGGTTCCCAGAGAGGACGTTCTGGATGAAACATTACTACAGGAATTCCACAAGACTCACCCACATCGTCCTGCACCCCGTGGCAGGGATAGGCCACCACCACCTCTGGATGAAACCGAGACTCTTTAGTTTGTTTGGAAGACTCCTCTGTTTTATAATACTCCTCAGTTTCCTTAACTCTGAACTCCTTTGTTGAATTTATCATTCTGTTGATTATTCTGTTGACATTGTTAAAACGTTCCTCTGTGTCTGTCCGCTTCCTAACAACATCACACTTGAAGACTTCAATCCATATTTACATTTAGCCTAAATTTAGTATTACTAATTATCACTAATATTTATTCATTAGATAAAATATATATTTTGGCAACAAAAAAAAGACATTTTCCCATACACACACACATACATACATACAAAATATATTGGTCATTTAAAATGCATTACATATATTTTGGCAATATAAAATAGGCATATAGGTATGTTTGGTTATCAAATATATTTGACAATTAACAATAATTAACAATTAACAATCCCATTTTAGTTTCCCAAACTTTTCCTGCTTTCTTTTACCAAAGCTGCAGTGGCCTACTTCAGGATCATGTGATTATTTGATTGAGCTTGCGACATGAGTTTCTTACACTTCAGCAATGGAAAATGGCATTTAGGATGACTCAGAGACATTAATTCACATGTCCTGGTTATAACTGTGCATGATGGAAACAATCTAGCCAAACGCAGCAGTCAGCAGTTTGCTGTAAATGTATGGCAGACTGAATCAAACAACAAACTGTTTTGACTTGTATCTTGTTAGCTCAGTTGCCTTAAAATCACAAGGTTACTGATTTCCAGCTATAATAGATGATGTGAAGAGAACATGCTGCAAGGAAGACAGCTGTTCTGTGCACAAGAGATATAAATGAGTTATGTCAGGATTAGCATCTGTATTTTTGAGTACTTTTGGAAAGGTTAAACTGGATCAACGAAGCCAATGCATACTTTTAAAACTATGAGGGGAACTGCAGTATTCATTTATCTCAGAAGTCTGGTCTTTGTTTCAGTCTGTGCAAATTCTGAAAGTTTTACTCCAGTTTCAAAACTGATTATAAGATGGATTGAAGATTTGGCTGAAGTGGGATAGAGCGGGACTGTCATGGAGGAGGACATGAGATTTAGTGAAACAGAAGAAAAATGATGAGAACTGAGAGGAAGGAGGGGAGGAAGATCTGGTGATGCTGGAGAACAGGCAACTGGAGGAGTGTTAGTGGAAACTCATCTTTTCCTCCTTTCTGAATCATTCTGTCTACTAAAAATTAGGCCGTGGGATGACAATAGCACTCAAAGCCAGTTACGCCATTTAGGAAGGCACAGAAAATTATTATTAATGATGAATTCTACTGAATAGTATAGTAAAGTATTGGGTAAAGTTAGGGAGGACTTTATTTTCCCAATAAAGGTGTCAACCATGGCATCTACTTAATGATGTGAATTAAGAAAAAAAAAGAAAAAAAAAAAAGGATTTACACTAAATAAGTTGCATTCTGTTTTATAATGCACTTCAGTACTGAGGTGCAGATAATTGTCACTTGCAATAAGTATTATAAATATCAGAAAATGCTATGTGCACTTGGCATAAATAGCCGCTGCCAAAAAAGAATGATCCCAAATCATCCATCATCCATGTGGAATTGTCAGATATGAAAATTATGTAGCAATAATTGATTGATGTTTAACACGGTGAAGGATAGTGTTTGTCGTTTTTTTTAAAAGATTAGCTTAAATGTGTGATATGAAGAAATATGTCAAAACGAATTTATAGAATTCTAAATTGATTCTCAATTATTGAAATGACTAGACTACACACTGTTCCTAAAGCCATGACAAGCTGTATGTGTTGAAAATGATCAATCACAAGAGCAGAGAGATCTAACATTAGATCCTTGCCTCCATAGTCTCAAACGTGAATTTGACGAGTGCGCAGGGGTTGAGCAGCTGCGCTGCTTAGTGTCATTCTCGTGGTGCAGAAATTGATATTGAATGGATCCAAAATAACTATGGAAGCATGTGTGTAGCAATATTCCATTTGCAATGCAATATTCAAAATGGCTATGTCTTTCTTTTTTAAATTTATATTTCCCATTTACAACAGTAATCTTAATATGTAATCTTAATAATTTTGCTTCTATTTCTGCTTGGACATGTTACACTTATTGTCATGATCAGCTGGATGTGCCAGCCTGCCCATTGCAATCCAGCTCCCTGCAAACTGTGTGTGTGTTTTATGTCTGTTTTCATTCATGGACTCTCTTCAATGAACTCATGT
>JAUMHI010000243.1:2905915-2918304 GCA_032359435.1 Enteromius unitaeniatus | reverse complement strand
TATGTCCTGTTTTAAACGCTATAGGAGCATTAAATAGTTAATAAAGAAACTTTATTCTGATAATGTGCATTAACTTTGTGTATTTTCTAAAAATAAGCGGGAATTTCAATTTAGTGCCAGAGCATGCAAAGCTGTTACTGCTGCAGAGTATTCTGACACATCAAAACATATTGGATTAAACGGAAAATATGTGTTGTAGAGAGCAATTGGCTTTTAATTGAAAGAAAACATGTACAACAAAAAGATCTTTCCATCGATCAATTTCTTACTTTCACAATCAATATATTTCACAAGGTTAACTTATACCCTCCGTGTGGTACGTCAGTCTACGTCAGAGCGGCAAGAGTGTCCAAAAATCTCTGTACAGCGTCGTTGACAGGGCGGCCAGGGTGAGTTTTGACGCTCTCGCCGGCGGCGGTGTGAATGCACGGTAACGATTAACTAAGCAAATTGCAATGTTTGAGGTGTTTTATAAGGTTCGATGCATTTCCTCCTTTTGACATAAAACGTTGATGACACCGCTTGCAGATGGGTTTTTGATGATCAATGTCATCAGCCTCAAAAGCAAAATACTTCCACACGTGGCAGCAAAAACCTGGTACCGTAACATTTAAAATGTTTTAGTACCGTCTTGGTACCGAAGTACCGGGTCTTTTGACAACACTAGTAGGAACATGTTAAAATAACTTTGGATTCCTTTTTAAAAGAATTGTTCTAATGTTTTAATTGTGAGTTGCTTCATCCTGATATTTTTTTTTTTATTCATTTTGATTTTCTTATTTGTTTTTTAAGGAACATGTTCACCATACAAAATTAGTATTTATGTAATTCTGTGTCAAACATTGTAGATGAAATTAATAGATTTAGACAAAAAGAGTCACTCTTATTTGAGATAACAGCTGAAATTTGATTACTTTCATCACACAGCTCTGTCGTATAGCTTAGGAAAAACTTGGATTATAGCTCACAAGTTTAGTAGGCTTCTTCTATGGTGCTTTAATGCAAAATAAATACATGAATATTAAAAATAATTACAATTGAATTATGAATTATTACTATATTTTGAGAAATTGTGGCAATATGTGAAGGAAGCGGTTTCATTCCTTTAGGGCCGATGGGCAAGGTAAGTAGAAAGGGAAGGTTATCTGTGTCAAACCACTTGTTCTAACTGCCCACTCTTTGGGTATTTCCCAGCTGCCCCTGGGGCTGTCTGGATCCTTACCCTCGTCTTCTATCTCCGTACTTTGCTCTTCTCCTTTCTCCTCCCCATCAGTCTTGCCCTCACTGTAGCGGAAACGCATTGCAAAGGAGAGCCAAAGTCACACAACATTAGTTTGGTAGTAGCAGCAGCAACAGAAAGCCATTACTCTTTGCTGACAGTATCAAAGAGAACAGTGGAGCCAGGGTGCGGCTGGCCCCCCTCCCTCTCGCTTCCTCAGCTACACGCTGCTCGCAGGAAATTGCCTCATACTTCAGTGCGCAGGAGGTGACACGCTGGTGACAACCACGCATGTGTCACTTTCAGGGTCTGGGTGGGAGCAGCCCCTGAATTCTGAGACAAGTGCTGCCCAGGGAGTTGCATGAGGCCAGTGCCTTGGAGGGCTGATGCCGCGTCTTAGAAGTGCAGCAGTGTTTGGAGCACTGATGCTGAATCCCATACGAAGGTCAAGAGACTAGGAGTCAAGATCAGAGTGAAGTGCTCTTGGACTTGTTGTGCGACACCATTTTTTCTCCTGACAGGCGGTCTTGCTCTGAGATGCGTGCACTGAGCTACGCACTTATGGGTGAAGAGCTGTTGTACCTTTGACCCCGTCTTTTAAAGCACAGGGGCAAATTACATCCAGAGGAAATAGAGCACTGCAGTGATGACGTGTTTTTGTAGGCCTAGGCCAACACAGAAGTTAGCATCTCCATAGTCTCAGCCTCAGACGTCATGCCGGAACACTGGCTAAACTTATGATGCATATGGCACACAAAGGGGAAACACTAGGAGTTTAAAAAGTGTAGGAGCAAAGTCATCATTGGATTGGTTGAAATATACAGGATTTCCGAGAGATGTGCGTCTCGCGTTCTTTAACACTCCGTCTCCAACTACCATTAATGGTGGTAGTTTGAGCAAAACATCCTAACAGAGCCTCTGAGGAGACAAGAGAGCAGTGAATTTATTGTTTTATTGGCTGTAATTTATATTGCTGTTGCCACAGAGATCTATTATAAACATATATAGATCCTTCGATGTGTGCACTCAGAAAAACGTAACATATCGGAAGTTTGAACTAATATGGTTTAAAATACATGAATAGCACGTTTTTCAATAGCATGTTTTTAGCAGTTACAAGCTGTAATGGCACACATCTATTCTAGAAAAAGGGGCATAGCAGAGGGAGTAGAAGGGGAATGGCAGCTAATTTGCATTTAAAAAGACTGGCACAAAAATCAGTCTAATTCTGCTTCCACTCAAAATTATATAATAAATGATCTGTGGGGCATTTTGAGCTGAATCTTCACAGACACATTTTGGGGACACCTGTCATGACACCTTCGTGACCTTCTGGGCATGAGACAGGCCTCAAAGTCTCAGCTGGTTGTGCAGCCACCAGAAAAACCTCCTGAGACTCAATAGCTGTCAATATTGAGTAGCTGGCAGAACCAACTGAACCTCTGAAATATGAACTGGCTCAGGCGGATCAGGCCACGGTAATTCGAGATCACCTGCCGACTCTGGTGGATCGGGCCACGACAGTCCAGGATCTCCTGCCGACTCCGACTTGATCCCTGTCCCACCCCTCCCCACCGCAACCCAGGCACCTTCACCTCTCCCCAAAAAAATCTTGGAGAGGGTTTCCTCCGGTACCTGTTCTGGGTCGACTGGTGTCTTTGGGGAAGGACAGTCTGGGGTCCGTTTTGGACTGGGTTTGGGGCTAGGACCTGACTGGGGCGGACTAGGAACAACAAGAATTTTGTACGGCTCTCCTGGCCGTGAAACCGGTACCGACTGTGACAACCACGGCTCCTCGGACCGTGATAAGGGGCTGGGACCCCGTGCTATGCGGACTGGGAACCGAAAGGATTTCTGGCGGCTTTCCTGGCTGTGAAACCGCTACCTCTGACTGTGATACGGGGCTGAGACCCGTCATTTGTGGACTGGGATCTGTGGGGATCAAGATCGACATGTCGGCCCATATACAGTATCTAGGTCCGCACTATGATCACACGGACTGGAATCCGCAACAGCCCATGATGCCGCTACTGGCTGTGAAGGCGGAACGGAGTCCGCGGAGATGAACACAGCCCGCTGCTTGTTCTAGCCGGATGATCTCGGAGGTTCGGGATTGAGGTGGTGCTCGGATGATGATGTGACAGCTCGCGGCACTTTCTCCTCCTGAGCTTGTGCCCAGCCCAGGCAGGAATAAAGAGCTACCTCCCAGCTTAACCCCGTGGTATCAGGAAGATCCATGGGGTGGTGGTATCATGCACCAATGCGAAAAGCCGTAATGAGCACCTAGTCATCGAAGCTCGACCCATGAGCAAGTTGGGTCGAAGAGCTCCCAAAACAAGAGATTCCTCAGCACTAAGTTGCTGAATTTTGCAGCGAACGCCATCTCCTCTGTGGTGTCTTTCTGTCATGATTTGGGAGAAAATGCTGAGACTAACATCCATACAATTAAAGACATACACTAAACAATCTACAAGGCATGATTTAAACACAAAGATAATCAAGACAGAATAAAGAACACCTGGGAAAGCACAGCTGGGAGTGAGTGAAACACTAAAGAGTGGGGCGGGGTTACAAACGAGGCACAGCACATGGAGAACAAAATGAAAACAAAAACAAAGAAACACATGGCATGAGATCACAACATAAACACAAGACACATGGCAAGATGACAGGCAGCATGACAACACCAGAGACTTATATTACATATTGTAAAAAGGCCATAATATGTCCCCTTTAAGTTTCTCTTCCCTGAAAGTTTAGTTTAGAATAGTTTGCAGAGAACTTTTATAAAAATATAACAGTCTGAGAAAGGAACTAGTGAATGATTGAATTTACCAGCCTATTTGCATCAGGACAGTGGAACCAGATATGCTAAAATACTATTTTTTGCGTTTTTTTTTAATCTACAAAAATATGCACCCAGTGCTCAGTGGTGTGGTAAAAAAACCCTCAAATGCTTGCAGAAATATTCATGTCTATTTTGTATTTTATAACAAATAGGTCTATAAAAACTGGGGAAATCGAAGTCAATTTAAACAAACTGCTAGCCGAGCTCACAGATTAGCAACAAAATTTGTCAGAATTGTTCCATGATTTAGTTTTGTATGCTCAAATAGCGTTTAAATATATATTTCAGATTGTTAAAACCAATGCACATTTGCAGTCCCCAACTCTTGACTGTGGGCTGTTTTCATGGGAAGAGGGGCAATAATGTAATTGACTTTTAACAGTTAGTGTTTGACACTTTCAATTTAAAATGCGAAACTTATTCCACCATATTGTTCATTGCACATGTTTCCATTCATAGTAATATAAATTAACAGTCTTGGTAAACTGTTAGTGCTTCAATTTATATTAATGGAAGTTTGGCTCACATAGGACCCCTCTAAAGTATACTATTTGAAATCTGCCATTTCATATCGTGTGAACATTTAGAATTTTGAGCCAACCATGTAAGATGTTAATGCCATGTGACTAATCACTCTGGGAACTTTTAAGTCAAGTTGATGTTAATTAGCTAATAACAACATGAAAGTGCACAGTCTCAAGCAATTCACTACTGACTGTCATAAGCTGTTATGAAGGGTAGTAGCAGACAGCTGTACTTAAAAATGAATTGTCTACTTTATCAAAATTTTGTGATCATTTCCTCACCATCATGCTATTCCAAACTTGCACAACTTTCATTGTTCTGTAAAATACAAAAGATATTCTGATGAACACTGGGAATTGTTTTCCATTGATTTCCATTGCATGGACAACAAAAATGCAGACATTCTCAAAATGTTTTTCACAGAAAAAGAAAGCCTTATAGTTTTGTAACGAATAGGTTGAGTAAACAATGACAGAATTTTCATTTTTGAGTGAATTATACCTTTATCGGGCACTGATAAACATCTCCTACATGTCAAAGAAATATTTAGGCTTTCAGAACCTAAGTTACATGTAGTTACATCATCTACCAGCAGGGGTTAATAAGGCCATGCTAAAGAAGCTAACACTGACCCTGTGCTTTTCATAGCTCTGGAATATAAATTAAAGGTTGATTGAGTTGCATCAGATGCTACTTGGTAGCTTTTGTCAAAGCGGAGCGGTCTGTGTTTTGTTGTAACATTAATACAATTTGGGTTTTTTCAAGGCTGTTGCTACCCCACCCTCTACGTATCCCTCTGTTCTTCCACTCGACATTAAGCGTCAGACTTCTGAAAGAGCAGGATGTTTATTGCTATTCTACAGCAAGCCTTTGTTACAATTGTCTGCGTTGTCCGTCCTCTTCTCCTTGCACCCCCTCGTCCTTTAATTTGGCGCAAGGTTGGGGGGGATTGCGGCAGGGGCCGGTGCTGTGGCCGCGGCTGTGTGATTAGAGCAAGAGTGCTTCTCAGCAGGACTCTCTATTTTATATTCATCAAAAGCGCTCTCTTTGATTTGCTCCTCCTTGACGTGTGGCGGCGCAGGCTGTCGCACCGCTGCTGAGGAAATCATGCGCTTACAATGTCCCAAACCCCTCCTTCCTCCACCAATTCCCTTTCTTAGCCAGCTCCCTCACATCCCCCTCCCACCCCCAAAAGACTCCTCTGCCCAGCCCTCAGGCTGCCCTGCCATCTTATTAATTTCTCTATTATTACTAATATTGCCTTTTTCCCTCAGATGGGCCGACTTTCTCCAAGGTCACTGTGAAAGATTTGCTGAGCTGAACTTGAAATACTCCCCCGTTACACTCAAGCCCAGATATATTGGCTTAAATTTAGATCTTTGGTATTGTTCATTTCACGGTGAATGGGGTGTTTTTTTGCCTTTCTTTGTCGATCTTTCAGTGATATTTGGAGAATTCACAAAATATGTATTTCTTTTGTAGTGCATATTCAGGTTATTAATATTCAGTGTTATTAATATGACTACAAGCCTTTCCATTTTGATGTGTTTACATATTGCATGGCTGAATAACATATTTATAAATATGTTTAATATACATTAGAGAGATTCAAAAGATGGGATATGGGAAAAGATCAAGAATTGTCACAAGCTGGAATCAATGTAGGTATTGTATCAGGCTCAGAGCTTGCATGCTAACCGCTTCTCCCTGTTTCTAACCGAATTTAGCAATTAATTCAAACTCCACAGTTTTCTGACATTTTGCTTTTTGGTGCAGTTTTTGGCATTTGCACTATTTTTATCGTCAGGGGACTGTTTGAGAGTTGACAGGAACCACTTGGGAGAAAAGGGCAGAGTGGGACTGGAAAATGACCAAAGTCATATTCAAACGCGTGTCAGAGCAAGCGTGTTACCAACCAAGTCTGAGCAGCCGTTCTGTAATAGGGCTGTAAAATGAATTAATTGACTGAATTAATTACATAGTATGTTGATGAATTAATCAAATTAATTGCTGATGAAGAAATGAAAAGAATTCAGTGATATTACAGTGAGGTGGATGAGTAAGCATGAGCAGGCATCTTAATTTAAGTTCATAGTAGCATAGTGAATGCGTTATGACTGATACGGTATCGTGCCTCTAAACAGGGGCGGCTGGCCCATGGTGGGCGATAGTGCATCGCCTTCCTTGAGCCACACGAAAAAAGAGATGAGAAAAAGAGTCCTAGTTTGCATATTACTGTACCAATCAACAGCCTGAAAGTCACTTTCCCACCTAAAATCCCGCCCCCTTGGGGCAATCTCAGCTTTTTTTGTTTTGTTTTTTTACTCTTAGAGGGCAAACTAGTTGATGACAATGTGTCTCCTTGATGGCCATGGTGGAATTTAAACGAATCAACATTTTCCTTGCATACTATGCTATGACCTCACAACATTTTAAGAGTTCTGCATAACTTTATATCAAAGTCTGCATCGCATAATTCTTTATCTAACATGGTAAACTTGCTTGGTGGCCCACCTGGTACAGAATTGCAAAGTGGAGCTTTTGGGAGCTATTCGCCTGAAAAAAGAATCACAATAAATGCTAGCGAGCTAAAATGCCAAAAGTGCTTTAGCAATCAAGGTTAGGTTGGTTTTAGGGTTTAGTGTAGCTGGTATGTTATTTTGAAACAAAATAGTGCTTCAGATAAAACTAAACATGCTTTTATTGCTGCTAGCTGCACATTTCACTTTGTGAAATGTTGTGATAGGTGCTAGGAGCAACATACTATAACTTTGGCGGACATGTTGCCACAGGCACATGTTTCCAGTGAGCTTGGGTCGGCTAAATGGATAGCCCTATTCCAATTCGGAATCTATCATCTAATTTTTTGCATCGTCTTCAAAAATAGGACTTACCAGAATACTGAAAACACTGACTCTCCTTCAGCCAAGCACTTTGAAGCTGTATGTCACAAGTAGCCACTAAGGATCAGTGGTCAAAGGTTAATGAAGCTGGACCTGTAGGCATTCCTCACTGGAGTGTTGTGTTGTGACATGTAATTTGTAGTGTTATTTTAGTTCTTACATGAAAGTTACTGATATTGAATGGAATAGGTTGGTTTTATCTCACACTTAATGAGCTTCCAGTCTCATCCCATCCGCAAGCGTTTACATTGAAATCTCATTACCCAGAGCAGCCATACAGTCAATACAGCAGAGTCTGTGAAGCCTCCAGCTACACTCACACACACTCATTTCTCTCTCTGTACAGCTCATTCACCGCACAGCTCAAGGGATTTCTTGTCACACGCATTCGTGTTTGAACTGCGCCGGTCCGAGTGTGGCCAGGAAATTAACTTTGTAAATTATTAAAGCTATTTCCAACTCCGCAAACATTGTCAAAGAAAACACGGTGAGCGTAAGAATGCATGAGTGCACACGAATGTAAGTGTGCATACACACGTGTGTGTGTGTGTGTGTGTGTGTTCAAGGTCCATGGGGAGGGATGGACCAACAGAGGCCGTTTGCTTGGTCCAGAAGTGGATGACTAACAAGGTCAAACCAGCCTCAAGGTCGGGAGGGAACAAATGCTCTGTAATATTTCACAAGCGTCTCAGTGGACACTCAAACAAATGTACACATGACAACACACACTCCTTCATTAAGTGAAATCATCATGAAGTGCGCCATTTGCATTCAGGGAGAGCAGCAGCAGAATGAAAAGCAGGGTTGTGTGCTCGGGCTGTGCATTTCATTTCTCACCTTCAGCAGCCTGTTCCGCATCTAATTCAGCCTCCAGTGCCCCCCCACATCATGTAATGTACTATATGCAGGTGAGAATATGAAGGCTTCTTTGTCAAATTCGAATAAATGTGTGCCACAGCAATGGTTGGGTCCTCTACCGGCGACTTTGTGAATTAGGTCTAGTGTGGCTAGGAATGGAAACTCATCTACATTATTTTGGATTTTGTCCCTTGAGCTCGCAAAGACACTTTTGGAAAAAAAACACCTGGTGCTTATATATGGGCTCTTCACCAAAATGTACCATGGTTTTATTTTGCATACCATAACAATACTGTTGTATTTGGTACATATTGCATTAGTGTGTAATCAGCATGGTAATGAACTTGTACATTTAAGGGTTTTTAGCTCTTTATTTATATTTGGACACATATGATTAAGATGAGAAATAAAAAAGCCTTTTGAAAAATTGCATGCCATTTTTATATTATCCATCATATAATATGGACCATATTTTTGTCTAAGTCATATCCCTTGACTTTACTGTTTTTATTTATTGTTACTGTTTTGTATGAATTAAAATAAATAATACCTTGTGAAAAAGTACACTTTAGCATATTTTTTTAAATATAAAAACACTGTATGTAATGTTTTTTAGACACTAGATGAATAAATGCATGTTAATTGAAATTAAATGTAAATATGTTATAGTTTAATATTATATTAAATGTGATTAGTATAATTTTAGACTTTTTTGACCCACTTAGGTATGACGAACATTTGACAAATTAAGATATACTTTAATGTTGTATCTTTTAAATGTATTTGTATTTACACATTCATAATGATCGTGAATTAGTAGATTCAAAATATATGAACGTTAAATTTCATACTAAATATAAATCTATAGTTAATATTATTTATCATGCACATTACATTAAGATTGCCCATAAGCACATAAAAAACAATTCTGTTACTTCTAAAGTGGCAATAAAAAAAGAAAGCAAATTGAAAACTTGTTAAAACAATCTAATTCATTATGAATTATGATAAATGTAATTATGATACATTTATTAATTATAAATTTTTACAGGTCATGTAATATTTTGCAGAATTGCATTGTTTTTTTTTTTTTTATTGCAATATTTTCTGGTAATTGATTAACAGGAGCATATTAAATTGGCTGCCCAATGCTTAGAAAATAGTTTAATGTGAAAACAGTATATTGTCTCTCTTTTCTCTTCATTCATAATCTCGTTCATTCCTCAGGTGCGTTCGGTGTCTCTTATGCTTCACTCTCTGTTTGATTTGTGCTTCAGCATCTCTGACAGCCTCTTCAGGATCACTGCAAACATCGCAATTCAAATTACGCCAGGAATCACTGACGAGCCTTGTGCTGTTTGTTTCTTCTTATTTTGACACCTGTAATGTTTTTATTTGTAGGCTGAGTGTATGATTAAGAAAAGAGTTTGTGAATCGCGCCAGCATCATTTGGTTTATCTGCATGAGCTCCTCAGCATCATCCTCTCATCAGTCTCTCCTCTCACCCTGTGAAGTCGGAGAGTTTGATTGTGCTGTTGACGAAGTCAGCTCTTGGCAGCCGATTCTTTTGTTCTCCATCTGCTTAAAGTGCCGGAGGTGTTTCAAAAGCAATAAAGAGTCAAGCCATTTCAAAAGATGGAAGTTCTCTCATCAGACGAGGGAAAGTGCTTTAGTGCAAAGCTAGACAACGTGATGGTTGTAGAAATTCATCTTCAGGGTTGGCGTTGCAACCAAAATCAGCTTTGACACTAATTTGCTGATATATATATGATTTTTTTTTTCCCTTTTGCCTTGAGTCTACACTGTAGTGTTTGTAAAGGTCATCATACTACATCATACTACAAGAAAGTGTGAATGATCAAAGCGATGCAAATATGTGCATGTGTTTCTTCATTCATTTGTCAATCATTGTATGACACCAAAGTACTGTGAGAGCAGTTTGAAGGCATAAGGAGCCATCTGCTCTGACCAGGATATTTTAGACAATATAGAAATCCCAGTAAGGCTGCATCCTGTACCTACTACTACTACTACTACTACTACTACTACTACTACTACTACTTATATGGGCACTTCTCTAGAAACTTCTTGAAGGATTTTCAATCAAGAAGGATTTTCTAGACAAAATAATCTGGCAATGAGGTAAAGCAAAATCTTAACAGAAAACTTCATTATTTTAGTTTAGTATAAGATTATTTTGCTTTCCCCATTGGCAAATTTTGTCTAGAAAATCCTTCTTGATATTTTGGCTGGAAACAAAAGAAAAATCTTGTCTTGAAAAGCTTTTTTTGCTGTGTACACACCAGAGTGCTTTATTTGGGTTGTTGGGATGCAATTCTGGATTGAATATATGTGGCTGTTTGGCTGTGCAAGCCATTTTATGATGGCGGATGAGGTAGAACATCGCACTTGTGCCTGGGAGATACGCTTGCATGTTTGTTTGCAAAAAAAGCAAAGTAAAATTAGTTATTTCAATTCAGTCATCTAAGATGTCGTCATTTGGTATGAAGGATATATAGGTTGGTGTTTAAAAATCTTTGGAACGCAGTACGTTTTCATCTCTTTAGGCTCCTATTCTGTACTTTTTCAAGGCTGCAGGACCTGGTATCAAGTAAACGTCCTACTCTTTCCTAATGCCAGGATCTTTCAGAAGGATGTGCATGACACTTCATCAATGTTTGCAATACTTGTATTGATCCAAGGTTTTGTGCCGTTGAGAATTGTGAACGGCTTGTACAACGAAATTTAAATCCTTAATTTGAATTGAATTTGAATAAATGTAAAAACAAAACAAAATGAGTCTTGAGGAAGAAAATTAAAAATAAGTTCTATTAGATGATGCGATAGACAACACACACAACGATAGAAGGAAAACAATTGAATTGAGAGAATTGCTTCTTTGAATTGCTGTCATTTATGTTTTAAATTCCAATTCAGCTTTCTCTTGTGTGTGTTTTGGGTTCAAATTCACATTAATGAACTGCAAGGGAGTCAATTCCTCAGTTTTGTCTAACCCTTATCTAGACCCAAGTTTAAGAAGAATAGAATAAATCACAATATATCTCAGGATAGAAAGTCTCAATGTCTCCCAAACTGCAGCACCTGGTTTTGAGTGAGCTAAGCTGAGGCCACTGCAGGCTCCCAGCCAGCGGATCGGATAAGAGCTGGGCTGATGCTGTGGAAGTGCTGACCATGACTGCTGCCATCTCTCGTGGTCAGCTGAGGTCCTGTCTGGACCTGTAGGGCTTCATTAGAGCAACTCTACAGCTCTGGCTTTTCCGGCCCCTTGCAGACTTCGCTTTGTAATGTAGAAAAAGTAATCATTACATCTGTCAGCAAGCAGTGTGGGTTATTACAGCATTGCGTCTGATATTATTTCTCAGAACTGGTTTGTTTAGTGAGATAAGTTAAATGAGGCTTAGATTCCAGTTTGTTTATTGGTTGTGTTTAGTGTGTGTATATAGGGGGGAGTGACAGAATCATGAGAGAGTACGTTCTGGCTGAGGACGTGATTGTGTTTTGATGAGGTCTCTGTGCCACGTCCTGCTCTTCTCTTGTTGAGATGCTCGGCACCCCGCATCTCCTTTACTTTCCCAATTTGACAGCTGATGGGATCTTATATGGAATGTGGGAGAGTTTGAATTGCCCACAATATGCGTAATGACCTCATTTCTCTTTTCCATCCATTGCTCCTTACCGACGGCCTCCACCTGCATGCTCTTTACTCTACCATCTCATTTTCTCTCGGTTTTTACCTCTTCTACCTTTTCATTTACCTCATGCTGGAATATGAAATCTCATTCTCAAACAATTGATTTCTGTGTTTTTAATAGAAAAATGAGTTTTTATTCACTATTTTTTTTTGAACATTTTTATATAGAAACCGAAACCAAATGTTACAGTAAAGAAAAAATAAAGTGTTCCAAGATATTTTTATTTCAAACAAATATGGTTGTTTTTCTATTCAGCGAAGAATTCTATTTAAAAAATAAATAAATAAATAAATAAATAAAATGTTTATATATATATATATAAT
>JAUMHI010000243.1:2882661-2900196 GCA_032359435.1 Enteromius unitaeniatus | reverse complement strand
ACCAGGGGAGCGTGTAGGTATAAAACCAAATACATATAATGTAAAGTTCACTAACTTTAAGGCCCGGTTTCACAAACGGGGCTTAGCTTAAGCCAGGACTAGGCATTAGTTAAATTAAGATATTTAAGCAATTTTTACAAAAATGTCTTACAATATTACAGGTGTGCATCTTAACACAGAACAATGACACTGACATGTTTTAAGATACGACAGAGCAAGATATTTTCATCCGAGACAGCTCAAACACGCAATTTAGTCTGGAACTAGCTTAAACCTTGTCTGTGAAACTGGGGGTAAATATACTCTGCAACACTTAATGCAGATAGATTCCACCCAGGGCAGTTAACACCGTCCAGATAAATAAACTCATAAGTCAATAACCACACAATCACTCTCTTATTAACACCAAGTGATCTGCAACGGTTTAGAAGTCCGTAAACTTACGAAAACTCAAGAGGGGATTCACCAAAAGGTGAGGGGTTTGCATTTCTATCAAACCACCCAAAGCCTGTAGGGAGAGGAACTCCTAAACATCTAAAATAAGTCACTTTGAGGAAAAAATAAATAAACATCCTCTTAAGAGCAGACAAAACTACACAGACTTTAGTCAAGAAACGACACAAACTATTATTTTTTTTTAAACATTTATTTTTGACAGTTCCTTACAAAGTATGGTCTATTTCTTCTTTTCGGGATCCTGCTCGGCAGCTTCCTTCGCCCTCTTGGCACGGATGCCAAACAGACGGGCATTAGCACGGGCCATACGCAGGCTGGCAAAGGCCTTGAAGTTCTTCTCATCCTCTGAGATCACGCGGGCCTTCTCTCTCTTGTTCGCCTGCAGAAAACACAGACACTTCTTCAGTTGCAGTAAAACATTAAACTCAGCTTTTCATCTCCACATTTCTCAAACGGCATCTCATCCCTGATATAAAATAAAACCAGTTTGATCATTCAATACATCTAGCTTTTATGGTCCTGCAGGTTTTATGAAAATAAATATGACCTGAAGTAAAGAAAACTTATTTCAAAGAGACAAAGGAATAAATGAAAATCTATAGGTTCTGTAAATGCAAATGTCTGCAAAACTTCCAAAAGACCTCCATTATTTCAATTCATTTTGGAAAGTCCTCCTTCAAACCACTAAAACACAAATCATTTTCACTGCACCTTCCAACCACAAAAAGAGATGTTCTACCTCACCATATTTGTTGTTTTCCCAGGCAAATTAAGATTTTATTTCATACTTGGGGGGGGAAAAAAAACCCAAACAAAATATCTTAACTGTTTAAAACACAGAAAAATATGATCTGCCAGTGATTTAAGAAATTGTTCAGTTTAAAAGAGAAAACATGATTTGATTTACATTTGTTAGGTTTTAAACTAAACTTAATTTTGTTCAGTATCAGGAAAAAAATGGCTAATATACTACATGACCAAAAATGAAACCGATTCCTACAAATCTTGACGTGTAAAATGTGTTTTGACTCAAAACGACATTGGCGACAAAAAGCCAATAAGAAAGAAAGCGCATGTTCTGCTCATGTTGGTCAAAACAATGCAGACAAGACGAGCCAATTCTTTAAAAGTTCTTAAAAACATTCTTAAATGATCGCTACACGATTTCTAAATTCATCTTATATTGAAGGTGGAAGTTGTCAGTCAAGAGTCAGAAGGCACGCAGAAGATGGTGTACACCAGATTTTAAAAAACTATTGAATATTTTAATAGACCTTGGAGATTTCCGCACCAGTTATGCTACAGCAGGCTTTACAGTGTTAAGGGCAAGATACGTACGTTTTTGATGGGCATGACAGGTCCAGTAAGCTGTGTAGCCATCTTGATCTCCTCCTCCTACACACACACACAAAACAGTGTCAAAAGACCAAAAACACAACACTACTGAAATAGGCTGAAGAGTATGCAGTCATCAGCGATTAAAGGGTTCAAAAGTCATCAAGGATGTACAGAGATTCCGGAGTAAATGTCATCATTTGACTGCAATTACAATAAACGGCATTTTAGTTTTAACTATGCATTAGACTTAGAAAAAGCTTCAAAACGTTTATCCCAAGAAAGGTTCCAGTCATGAACACTTACAGTGCTGTCTCCCTTCTTGGGTGCGGAAGCCTTCCTGGGGAAGATGATGAGTTTGGAGCGGTACTCCTTCAGCCTCTGAACATTGATCTGAAGAGACTCTGTGGATCGGTTACGCCGACGAGGGTCAACGGCGATGCCGATGGTGCGGGCCACCTTTTTGTTGATTCCTGCTGCCTGTATAAGCAAATACAGAGCAACATGAGACACTGGACTGCACTGGAACTCACAAACAATCTCAGCATCAACAGTCATCAGCAAATAGGGTTCAAAGGAGATCATCAATGAAGTACAGAGATTCCGGAGAATTGTCATCATTTGACTGTCTGAAGTAATACATGACGAAAAAGCATTGTGGTTCAAATTGACAGGGTTCTGCCCAATCATTGAGAGTCCAGGTAACCAAAACAGGAAGAGGAGTAAAATGAGCCACATAAAATGGTTTAAGCCAAGTCTTCAGAAGCAATATGATGCGCGTTTGTGAATAAATGCCTTTCATATACAATAATTGTATCCATTCATTCATTTCACACCACATTTATGGACTTTTCAGATGCACCAATTTTTGGTTAGCTGGACTTTCAAGGGAGGCGTATGTGTGACCCTAGAACACAAAACCAGCACAGGTCAGCAGTAGTCAATATGTATGGGTCAGAATTAAATTTATGCCAAAAACCTTTAGGATGTCTAGTAAAGATCATTTTTGTATTTTGTAAATTTCCTACCATAAATATCAAAATGCATTTTTTTGGCACCCTCGGATTCCAGATCAAACAGTTGCATCTCAACCAAATATGTATAATCTAAGCTTATTTATTCAGCTTTCAGGGGATGTATACATCATTTTATTAAAGAAATCGACCCTTATGGATGGTTTTGTGGCCCAGGCTCACATTTGGGTGAACCAACTGGTCTATAAACAAGCACTAACACGGCATCAAGCTTACCTTCAGCTCCTCCAGGGTGAAACCTCGCCCGGCACGGACCTTGTTGTGATAGCGGATGGTTGGACACCTGACCGCCGGCCGAAGAGGTCCAGCAATCGGTCTCGGAGCGATGCGGCGAGCCTTTGCCTGACGGGCCTTTTGTCTGAAGAACAACAAATTCAAATCAAATTCAAATTTTATTTGTCACATACACAAACATACACAGTACGAAATGTAGTGAAATGTATTATACGACTGCCAATGACCCTAAGAGATTTAAACTTTACAAATAAGAAATAAATATACTAAAAGAATACAATATAAATAAAGAATACAATATAAATAAAGTACAGTAGAAATTAAATTAAAAAAATAAAATAAATAAGATTAAACTAGGAAAAAAAAAAAAAAAAAATAGAACTAAAAATAGAAGTAAATAGAAGTAACTAAGAATAAAAATAGAAGTATGATGTGCATACTTAACATGCATTAAGACAAGTAACATGCATTTAATGAAGTGATGCTTTCCATGAACTAAGACTATTTCTCAGCACAGACTTGTGTTACCTGCGGATCTTTCTGGCAGGCTGGTTGAACCAGGTGCGCACTCTCTTCTGCCAATCTTTATGGAAGTGAGGGTTCAAAATCATGCCATTCCGGCTGGGAGCCATGACTGTTCACTCCTAAAATAAAACACACGTTACAATATATAAGAGACAGTCCCCTGCACCACGTTCACACATAGCATTAATTAAGTTTTGCACGGCCGTCTATGGCTTTATGAAGAAGTGCACACTCATGAAAGCTCCTAAAACACCTCTGCATGTATCGTGGAGTCACAATAAGAGCTAAGCGACGCCTGAAGTGTGTCATGCGCGCGCTGCGAGGCGCTCAAAAAAACCAACTCCTCCGCGAGAGACGCAGTAAACACGCCTGAGGACTCAATGTGCGCTTTATTCGGGTTTCCGCACCGGACTGTTTTAACTTTTACCCCTGGTGTATTTAAGCGAGCACACGGGAGCGTGGAGAATGAGAGGAGTACTGTGCGCTAAAACGGCCTCTTTATCTCTCGGTGAAGTGTAATACCGGCAATACAGCCGAGTTCGAGCATTAAACTAGTTACTCTTTAAGACTGGACTACTTGAATTATCATATGATAAACCGATAATAAGGATTAAGTTGGATAAACTTGAAGTTTAGCCGGAATAAATGCACATACCGTCTGTAGCGGAAAATGGCTGAAAAGGAAAAGGAAATGACAACGCGGGGTTTTATGGGAAGTGCAAAAAAGAGCCAATAGCAATGACTGACGCGCCTGTCTACCGGAAGTGTGAAGTCGGCTTTTGTTGTGACACATCAGCACGTGGATGGACATACATTAAAAGTCCGACATAATAACAATTATATATATATATATATATATATATATATATATATATATGGGTGATTCTATAATTGTGCGTACAGTTGGTGTCCTTAAAAAACAAAGTCATTATTTTTTCCACTTTTCTTTCAAATGGTTATGCTCACATTGGGTTATTTTAAACTCATGTTTTCATTAGTGTAATGTGTTCTTAGCATTTATGCCAGCAAGTGGAGTTTTTGGAGAAAATGTAATAAAAATGTTGATTCTGTTACACTATTTTCTCCTTTGTAAGTCTAGATATGTAACAGAGTTGACCGGTGAGGCGCAATTATAGAATGAGTCATATATTTTTAGTTAATAGTTAATGACTACCATAAACTCTGATGCATGATTGTGAGTAAAAGAGAACGTTATTGATTAACAACTGTAAAGGTTTTGAATGCATACGTATTAAAATCAAGAATGAATGGGTTGCTAAATGAGTAAAACGATCATCATACTAAATAAAATCTAAAAACTGTTTATGATGTTGAGTGGTTCTAAGTTTAACATAACTTAACATAAGTTAATTTAGTTTGATGTTGTCTTTTTTGATAAGTGATATTCTTATGCTAAATATTTTCATACTATTAGGTAAAGTGTACATACACAAATGTAAAAGGTCAGAAATGAAGCCCATCTCACAATTCAAAGTTGATTTAAGGAACTATTTTGAAACTCTTCGAGGACTGTCAAGCCGGAAAGCAATCAGAACTTTGGGTACACTCCAAAAACTAAACTCTTCCTCTCTGGTATGATTATTATTGCATACCCCCTTAATTTTGTTAATTCTGTTTAGTTGTCTCTTCTTTTTATTTTTCAGAATGTGAATATCTTAATTGCAATGCCTTGTTGTGCTTTGAAAGTTAATCGTTAAATTCTTGCAAAATAAATGCAAAATGCGAATATGAATATCTATATGAATAAATATGAAACCAGTTGAATGCATAACACTGTATTAAGTTAAAATATTTCCATTTAGTACCATTATTTTTGAACATTAGGAAAAAGTCTATCAATGTAGAAACAAGAAAAATAATATTTATATACACAGAATTATTTTTTTATTTGAGTACAATCCTTTCTAAAAAAGGCATACTTTAGAAGTGAGTAACTAGAAAACTATGTTTTCATTTCAATTACGTTTTCAGACACAATTCTCTAGTGTGCAGGAAAAGTGTGCTATGACACCGGCCGAAAAGTTGGCTGCGTTGAGACTTTGCAACTTTGACCGATCGTAGCACAGAGCGAGAATTTTGTAGAAACATGTTAATCACCCCATTTGAAGAGGTTATCAAGCTGTGCGAGAACATACCCCGCAGTGGGGTATAAGTTGTACCCCTGACAAGAGCGCCCCAATGTTGCCCCATAGACATATGCTGAGGGACGGCCCTTGACACAACAGCTTTTTTCCTACTATGGTAATTTAGATAGGAATTTTTCATTGAACATAACTCTGCATCACAATGTCATAGAGACATGGGGGTGGGCTTATTTTACTCAGCCAACCAATGAAGTTAAGCTGTCAAGCCACGCCCTAGCAACCATTTAGAGCACCCTAGCGACTGATCCAATAGACTGCCATTATAAAAGGCCCAGATGGATATCTTTGTATCACAGTGTCATGGAGACACGGGGGTTTGACACTTGCTAGTCATGCTAGATACATGCTGGTCACTTGCTAATCTTTCAAGAAACATGTTACCTAGCAACTGAGCACCACGGCAAGCACCACTCATATTTTCTTCAGGAAATGTACTTTCTAGTCATAAATGAAATCCTAAAGGTATATGTGGTCATTCTTATGTAATATTGGTAAACTTGTATGGTAAAACTAAGGCTTATATAAGTATACATGTGCCTTTTACACTTATCTAATGATTGTCATTCATCACATTAGATCAAGATAAGACCAGACATGTTCGATTTTCTGGATAATTTTTACATCTCATTATGCCTACATAAAATCTCAGAAAAGATAACTACAAAAAAAACTAAACATGCACAACTGTAACATCTGTATTTAGTTACCAAAACCATTAACATTATAAACATATGTCCTTTTGGTCAAGGAGTTATTTTTTTATTCTGCAGTGAATTATTTTACACAGGTTTCAGTTAGTTTTTTTTTCAGGCAGAAAAAGATACTATGATCCCCTTTCATTAATCATTGATTTCTGGAACACAGAAACACATCAGTATTTTAATCTCAGAGCAAAGGTCAAGGTGTGCTGGGCTGGGAAGTGCTTTTGGTTCCCTTTTTCATGCGTTCTCTTCTTTTCTCTAGACCAATCCTAGCATCAAACTAGCTTTTAAAACAAATAGTACTGTAAAGTACAACAATTTTAATCTTCCCTCACATTATTTTTGTGCAGTTGCTTGCACTTTGGTGCATTTCCTGATAATGTGCACTAATGTTCAAAAATATAAAGTTGTTTTATAAAGAAATTAACTTTTATTCCCGAAAGGACACATTCAATTGATAAAAAACTGGTAGTAAAAATATTTATAATATTGCAAAAGATTTCAATGCTGTTCCTTAAATATATTAGAATTATTTGATGAATAAATTACATTAATTTATAAATTACATGAAATATATCAAAATAGAAAACAGTTCACATGTTTTTACCATATCTGTGGATAAATAAATGCATCCTTGGTGACCATAACATAATCTTACCCAGCTCAAATTTGTCGATATTTTGGTAGTGCTATTAAATTAATCGCATCCAAAAAAAAAAGTAAATGTTTACATAATATATGTGTGTACTGTGTATATTTATATGTAAATGCACACACATACAGCATATATTCAGACAATATTTACATGCATGTTACATTTACATATCATACATGCACTTAATGCTGTCAAACGATGAAATAAAAGTTGTTTGCATAATACATGTGTGTGCTGTGTACTTATATGTAAATACAAAAGCATGCATATATATATATATATATAAGAAAAATAAACAAACATTTGACAGCACTAATTTTTGGTAATATATAAAAGCAGCATTTGCCGCAAAGCACTTCAGAAGCAATGCTTCACAGTCATGCGTTAAACTGAACATTAATGAAATAATTCATGCTGTAAGTTGTAAGAATGATATGTTATTGACATTATAAAATGACTTCAGTCTGGCAGGATTCAATCTGTGAGTGATGCAGCAGAACACAAACTTACTCACAATGTTATATTTTCGTTATATTTTATTGCATGTCATGTTACATCAACATCACACACATTCATCTGACAAATATACTATTTAAGACAATCAGCAGAACCAGCTCTCTCTTTGTTTGACTCCATCAAAAGCACCTCAAACTGTATACAAAAGCCCTTAAAATATTTGGCTTTTGACTCCGAAATACAAGAGTTTGTTAAACTAGCACATTACAAAAGATTATTTTGGTGGAAAAGAAAATTACAAAATCAAAATAAATAGATCTCAAAGAATTGTATTAGTACTAACTCTACCACCAGCATTTTAAAGTAGCCACTGTGAAAAAGGCTCTGAATGATCGATAATAACAAATAGCGAAGGTCCGAGCACCTTTATGAATCGAGAGATTTGATGAATTTTTCATAAGAAGCTTCATCCATGAGTTCATCAAGTTCTGCAGGTTTCTCTATGGTCATCTTAATTAACCATCCTTGAGGAGGGAGAAATTCACGTTTTATATATTTCACATCCATGTATTGTGTGATTTCAGTTTAACAAACATCTGCACTCACCGTCTTCGTAGCAGGCTTTATTTACTAGTCCTGGGTTATCGGCCAGATTTGTGTTGATTTCGGTCACCTCTCCAGTCAGTGGAGAATACAACTCACTAGCAGCTTTGACACTTTCTAAAGCACCAAACTCCTCTGAAAAACAAATACAGGTCATCTTGTCTGTGCTATAACAGGCAAAAGGCGTAAGATGGGCATTTCAGATTCTTCTCACCCATTTGTTCAAGCTTTGTTCCCACTTCTGGAAGCCCACAGTATACCACATCACCTAACGCTTCCTGTGGTGATAGAACAATGCAACGCCAAAACATGTATTAAGGAAGACATTTGAAAAAAAGACAGAAAAGTGGTTGTCTGCTAATTTTTATATTATTTCATTTTATTTGAAAACTAAAGGGAAGTTAATTGCATTATTCTCTCTCACAATTCAGTCTTTTTTCAGAAATTCAGAAGTGCTGTCGAACAAATAATCGCATCCAAAAAACATATTAAAATGTGTATATTTATGATCCATGTATAAATACAAACACACACATACGCATACATAAGAAAAATGTACACCTATTAAATGAATATAATATATGTACATTACAACATTTTATTTTGGATGCAATTAATCTCAATTAATTGTTCGATAGCACCAGAATTCTCAGTTATACGTCACTTGCAATTTAGTTTTTTGTTTGTCTCATGGAATAACAATCATTTGTATAAAAAGATGAAACAATTGAAACTGAATTGACAAGGTCGCTAAACTCATTTCTTTATAGCAAGGAGCAAACCTGAGCAAAGTTGCTGATGCCAACCGTGCCTACACTGCCCTCCACTCGCACCCACTCGTGTTTGTCTGTAAACTTCAGAGCTGGGAAAACACAAGAAAATATCAATAAGATCATCATCAGAATTTAATACATCTCCCAAAACAACAACGTGAACCGTCAATTACCTTCTCGTACGGTGTTATTTCAATATATACTAATATAATATTAAAAAAAATAATATATATTATATATATATATATTATATAATTTTTTTTTTTTTTTTTTAAGTTTGAGCTTTGTGACATCAAAACACTTATATAGCTTCAACATTTTTTGTAACTTCACATTTTTAAGTGGAAGTTGTTTTTTATTCAATATTTACATTTTACAATCATTACTAAGAGAACTAGGCTTTATGACGAACAAACGAACAACACTATTTGACCTAATTTTGCACTATTTAGGTTTAGAACAGAGTTTCCTTTTAAGGACATTTTCTTTTTGCACAAATATTAACTTGCGTTCATGACAGCTTGACCATTCAAATTCCATAAGTTTAATGATGCATCAGTTATTTCCAGGTCGGTCTTTCCATTTCTCTACAGGTTTTCTGAATTAATCTGATTTAAATAGTTCTGAACACCATGCAGTCCCCCGAGGGCGGTAGCAACTATAAAAGGTCAAGTTAAGGCATGCTGAATGGTGTACTTTCTGTTGCAAATAATTGCAAAACAACAAGCAGCTTTCAAACAGGTTTCTCGAACCTCGATTTCTGTACAACCAACCACACAAAATTAGAGCTACATAAAACAAGTGATTCAAATGAAATAAAAATAACAGCATGCCTTCATTCCCCAAGACCTGAATCAGAAAAAAACAACATTGACTGCTCTTAATTTTACATAAATTTCATATCACCTTAATGCTTAGGAGAACAGCCTGGCGAACCAATGAACACCATTAACAGAGGACTCCCAGAGGAGCAATGCCTCACAGATTCCAGCATCAGCCCATGCAGAAACAATACAGGTTTAAACCAGATTGCAGGGGCTGAATGCTGAAGCATGGCTAAGCTTTATGCAAGACACTCCTGTAGTCATTAATCTTGACGAAGTGAAATGAAATCATGATGCATTGGTCTAATTTTATAGATTTTGTGAATGACAGATTTAAGTAAGATCATGTGCAGAGTCAGGGGCCTAAATGAAAGAGATCAAAATAATTAGAGCCGCATGATAACACTAGTCAAAAACTAGAAAAAACACTTACCAGTTCAAGAACATTACGCACTTTTAACACTAAACCTAAAGAGGTTACATAGTTATAAAATAATCAGGCAATTTAAACGCAACATTCGAATTCGAAAAACTTTCCGCGAAAAAAAAAAAAAAAAAATCACTGGAATGTATTAAACGCATGCGGACCTTTAGGAGTCATGATGACGTAACAAACGAAGCAAATTTCCAATATATCAAACAGCAAATCACAATACATATTCAGTTCATAAGCAAACCTCAGATTTAAGCTTCTTTTTTTTAAAAAACACCGAGATGCAAACAGGAGTGGCTGCGGTTCTTCCCTCAAAGCTAACGTTAAATAAAGAGCCGTGGAGTTCTGTAAAGTTTTTACCTCCCGAGAGCCGCGAGCTTGTGTAAAGCGTCCTTAAAAAGTTTGGTCTTAGCGAATTTTGGCACGACCGGATATGTGCAGGTCTCGTGAGCAGGGGCAATGCTGCCGAGAAGTTCGCCGAAACGCATCGGAGCGCCGCACACATCGCCATCTTCACCGACTCTAGGCTCCCAGTCATCAAATAACAGCCTGCTGCACTTGACCGCGTGAGAGGCGGGATCCCGTCCCACTGAAGCACAGACCTCGCGGTGCTGATAACTTTGATTGAGAATAAAGATATCGATAACGAAAAGAGCACTGGCACCGACTGTACGACCTGATAAACAAAGTCCAAACATGATGCAAGAAAAAGGATGCGTGTAGCATAATGCACTTGTTTTGAGAGCGATGGAAACACAACGTCAAGTTTCTTCACACGCGGACTTTAAACCATATATAGGCAATTAATATTTCAAATTATATTTATAATGAAAAACTGTATTTCAAATCTCATATGCATGTGGCCCGAATCGCTTTTTGCTAAACATCCGTTTCCAAACGCAAGCACAAAAAAAAAAGTTTAAGGCGGTTAGATTGTTTTTGCAATTAAACAAACTTAAAACTTTTTACCAGTTACTATTAACTAGTGATTTCCACACAGGTGTCATAGCAGAACAGGTGGAATTAATCACATTAAACTCATACTCAACATAAGTGCCATACTATTGGAGTATATTATGTAATGTTTAACAAACATAAAACCTTTTTACATGCGCTCTATAAAACTTTAAATGGATAAAATACAAATGAAATTGTAAATAAAACGTTTTGATCCACTTCAAATGTTGACTGGTGTAGTTCAAAATGGAAAAATGCTCCTATCTAACACAATTACATGCCTTCATGAGAACTACAAAAGTGCTTTAATTGTTTGTGGAATGTCTCTTATTTTAAACAAAAGAACTAGATGCAATATGGAAACAAAAGCCACAAATCATTTGACTTTTCCCAAGTCATTATTTAATGTGATTAAATTGAACAGCCATTTAGCCTCTTAAAAAACACAGTTGGACAGATGATCATAAAACATCCAAACATGGCTGAGAAACATGTTCAATCCCCCCAGGCCACAACAATTAAGGAAATGACAATAGATAACAGAGAAAGCATTGTTCCTATTCCCCATAAAACTGTGAACTGTACGTAAAAACATCTGCAGAAATATTTCCCCTCAGTATGGACAGTGCATAGGTCTTAAATATTTAGGCTACACCACCCCCCAAAAGTGACTATAACTTGGACAGTTCAGACAGAATCAAGAAATCCAGATAGACGAGATCTGCAGGTTTCACTCATATAAAGTAAGTCACAGCGTTAAACTGATGTGCCCTCTGCAGGTGGAGCTGGTTTATTTTCTTCAGGTTTCATGGCCGGGAAGAGAAGCACCTCCTAAAGTAGAGCACATCAAGTCATGTCAGAAGCAGTTTTGATATCTACGTGTTTACAGAATTAGATCTGATCAGTTTATTTACAGGACCAATATGTCCATTGTTTTATTAATATACAAGATGATGTTCTCAAATGTTTCATAGTCCGAAAAAAGGTGATCGTACCTTGATGTTGTTGGAGTCTGTGAGGAACATGGTGAGGCGGTCGATGCCCATGCCCCATCCTGCCGTGGGTGGAAGGCCGTACTCCAAAGAAGTGCAGAAGGTCTCGTCAATAAACATTGCCTCATCATCACCCTCTGCCTTGGCCTGTGAAGACAGATCGAACACTCAAAGATACTTTCTTAGAAAAGAAAACGCCAGGTGTGGTGCGACAAGCTATTTATAGCCATTTTCAGATGAGATTACAATCCAAAGACTAGCATTAAAAAAATACTATTCCTAATCCCCTCCAAGATTAGCACAGAAAATGACGCATTCAATAGTTTCTCTCACCTTAGCCTGCTGCTCGAACAGTTCTCGTTGTCTGACGGGATCATTCAACTCTGTGTAGGCGTTGCAGATCTCCTTCTTCATCACAAACAGTTCGAATCGTTCAGTTAGACCTTTCTGGGATCTGTGCCTGGGGTGGAGAATGTTTTACATCATATGTGACTTAACCATTCACTACAGTGAAGATTCGTAAATGGAAGTTAGGCACATACCATTTTGCTAGAGGACTCATGATCTGTGGATGATCACAGATGAAAGTTGGATTGATGCACTTCACCTCCAGGAAGTCTCCCACTAACTGTCAACAACATGCCAAAATGAGATTAAAATGCGTGTATGATGAGGAAAACAAACAATTTAACTGATCTGTTAGTGTGCATTGTGTGGCCAAACAAGTATCTGCCATTCAAAAAAGGTCAAGTTTTGGTTTTTTTTAGCAAAAAAGTTTTGTTAAGATGTTTTTATATTTTAAAGATGTTCTGTAATAATCTTTTTTTCTCCAGTACTTCATACCTTATCTAGAAGTCGGGCAGTTGTCCTGGGAGGAGGGCATTCAATTTCTTTCTTGGCACAAAGGTCATCTAGGAACTTGCGTGTTTCTTTAAACAAAAAACAAAAACAAAAAAAAAAGTATGATCTGTAATAATTCTAACAATAAAGTAAAGCCCCAGCACCTATGTTAGGATGTCAGTTCATTGTTACATGGTACTACTTTTACTTTGTAAAAAGCAAGTGGTTCACAGATGTTCTCTATGCTTGGTTCATGGACCCTTACCATCACTGTCGTAGGTGTCAGGAGCTGGAAACTTCACTCCTAATTCCTTCTCCAGATCTTGAGTCATGCTGATCCGTTTGAAGGGAGGAGTGAAGTCTATTTCATAGGCTTGTCCCTCTGGACCATCAGGATGATACGTCACCTTATAACCGCCGGTAATGTGCTTCACCATTCCTATAAAAAAAAAAAAACATAGTGGTGTAAATTACTGTTAAAGTCAAAATATCATTAGTTTTGTCATAAAACTAATTTGTTTTTCCAAATAGTGAAAAAAAAAAAGCACTATCATGTCTATTAAATTTCTCACACTGGTCCAACCCTTAAGACCTTGCTCTTCTAAAGACAATGAAGATTTTTTTTGCCACTTAACCAAAACTCTGGTGCTTCAAAAAGTTCACACTATATAATCCAATATATAAATATCCAAAGTGCATTTTAATTGTATGCAACTTGTTCTCCTGAAAACATTGTCAATTGTCAAAGTAGGAAATGATTGTTTCAACTCTCTCTTTTCATTATTGTACATTTTCTACAAGGTTTCATCCTCTTCAGTAAAGGATGCAGACATTCCAGAGATAACAATCAGCAGAACAAGGTACAGCAGGGCTTTGACAAACCTGAGAGCAGCTTCTCTGTGATTTCCATCAGGTCATAATAGTCGGCATAAGCCATGTAAAACTCGCATGTGGTGAACTCTGGGTTGTGCGTGAGATCGATGCCTTCATTACGGAACTGACGCCCGATCTCATACACCCGGTCGATTCCTCCGACTACCAACATCTGAAACGTTGATATAGGTTAGATATTATGCAATGTAACCCATTTCAATGTTCAATGGTAATTCATTTATTTATGGTTTAACGCCATGCCAGCAACAATGGCTACATTAATGGAGAAAAACAAAACATCTCAGTTTCTTTACCTTATGGTAAAGCTCAGGAGCAATTCTCATGTAGAGCTTCATATTGAGATCATTGTGGTGGGTAATGAATGGTTTTGCTACAGCACCACCAGGTATCACGTTCATCATTGGTGTTTCGATCTATAAAACATTCACAAATGCCAACCGTTAAAGCTTGAAGGAACTGAAGAACCTCACATCAGCAGAAAACCTAAATGTCCACTCCCGTTTTTTTTTTCCCCCCCAACATCCTTACCTCAAGAAACCCAAGCTGGTCAAGAAAGCTGCGGAGATAGGTGATAATCTTGGTGCGGGTAACAAACTTCTGTCTCACAAAGTCATTAATAATCAAGTCCAGATAGCGCTGTCGAAATCTAGTTTCCTGAAGAAATAGTACATGCCACATTATGAATGAAGAATAGCTACATTGCATAACACTTCAGATAAATTCATTAATGGGCACCGAGGCATCTACTGAGAACTCAAAATCTGTAAAAATGTGTAAGTCAATGTTGCATAGAGCAATAATCACTATTCATAAAAACAATAAATATGATATATTGATTTCTTTTGTAAATATCTTGCAAATTATCCATGAAAAGTGCACTTACGTTTAAAATGAAATCAAAAGCTACTTTCATCACATAATAAATGTGTTCCAACAGCATATTCTTTTTTGCGTTTCAACAACTAAACTTTACCTTGTCTTTCAGGCCAAAGTGAAGGTGGGGAAGCATATGAAGACACGGAGACAGCAGGGTCATCTCGATGGGGATGATGCTCAGCTCGCCCTTTTTTGTCTTGCCAGGGTTGCCTCGGACTCCAATGATATCCCCACGCCTTAATTTGTTGTTGATGTGGACAAAATCTTCTTCTGACTTGTAGTTCCTGAGAATAGCAGACCAACAACTGGTTATGCTACTGCGACAACACAAAAAACATGACTGAATCGTGATGGGGCAGAGTGTAGCTCAGACCTGGAGTTGGCCATGACCTGCAGTTTGACTCCTTCTCCTCGCAGGTCATAGAAGAGCAGCTTGGCCCCTGAAGCCCTCTTGGCGTGGACACGACCTTTCAATCAAGCAAAACACAGGCACACAATAAGAAAATAAGCAAAAATGGTCTCTTTTTGTTCATTCATCATATTTCAAAGTGGAGGAAAACTATAACATCATTAACCAAATAAGGTTGAAGAACCAGTATCAGTTCTTAAATCCCAAGAGCTCTCATTTTAAGTGTTCTGTTGATGCATGAACTGAACTCAAGTAAGTGTTATTCATAGCGCACGTGGCATTCAGAGCATGGTCTTTGCTTTGTCAATTTTATCCCATTTTTTGATGCTCTTTAATGTAGTGACAGAACACTTTAGCCACAATTCAAGCGGCAACATGCAGTGCAGGTAAACCCATCCTCACTTCCTCTTCACCGAGTTCCGCTTTACTATAATGTCTCTTGTAATTCCTCAATTCATTTTTTAACCATGAAAAGACATCAATAAAACAAGTCAAATGTCACGTAATCTTACATGTACATCAAAACACTTCTAGAGAGGTGCATTTAGAAAAATATGCATTATATTACATTATAGTCACTGTTTAAATGTGCATTAATCTTTAAATTGCTGTTAATTATCAAATTAAAAGTTTGATTAAGAGTGCGCCAAGTTACCCGAATTGAACGTGAAACTTAATTTCAGTTTTATGTTTTGCTTAGTTCAGTTCAGTGCATCGTCACTTTAAACTAGTGCTGTCAAATGAGTAATTGCGATTAACCATATCTAAAATTAAAGTTTGTTTACATCATGCATGTGTATTAGGGCTGGGCGATATATATCGAATGATATATTATGCGCTAATCAAAGAACCGGTTTTACTGATGAGATGCGCATAATATATATCGTTTTATATATATCGCCCAGCCCTAATGTGTAAATGCACATATATAGAAACACATGCATGTTTACATTTAAGAAAAATGTTATGTTTACAAAAAAAGACATACACCAAACAAAAACAAACTTCGGCCAACCAATCGGCAAGAAGAGGTGGGGTTTGAATATGAATGACCCCACCTCGTCTTGCCGGTTGTTTGGCAGAAGTTTGTTTTTGTTGTGGTGCCCAAAATGTTTCTTTCGGTATTGCAGCCTCTGTGTTGTCTTTCGAGAGTTTTTCCCCAGTGTATTCAGAGGGCAGACAGGAAGACGATCGAGGAGTGATGCATACGGTTTGAGATGAAAATAAAATCGAGCTAAAATCCTGCAACATCGCATAGAGCACCTTTAAAATACAAGCAGAACACATTTACCTGATAAACTGAGGACGACATCTGTCAAGTGGTCCCCTGGCTGAAGGTCGTTATAACGCTTGATGAAGTCTGTGAGCGACAAGTCCACGTTGAATTTGTGAGGGTATGGGTCTTCAGCTGTTCCCTTCAAGGCTTGGATGGCTTGTGAACGAATCTTGAAGTATTGCTACATTAACAACAGAAGGGTAAGAAGAATCGGTTACAATCGGTTACCAGAAACGGGACTTCTATAATCAATACATACATTTGGGTCCAAGGTTTCTTCATCAGCCTCGTAAGCGTTTTGCTGTGACTGGTCGTTGGTCTCCTTCTGTTCATGCTGTTCTTTGACCTTGGATTCCTTCTCAGCTGCTTTCTTCTCAGCTTTCATGCGCCTTTTCTGCTCACTGAGGACATATAAGAAAGAAGATCAGTCACCGTGCTTAGAAACACTACAGGCATTGGTGTTGCACATCCAGCTAATTTTTTTGTAGTGACAAAAGGTTGGTCGCTTTTCACATTAAATGGAAACACCACCAACCTTTTGCCACTTCTCCAGCGACTTCCTTCAATAAGCAAAGGCAGGTTTAGTGAACTGGGAAGAGCAAACGTCCGAGGCCTGAACGCTTGCAGGCTGAATATTCTGACCAGAGTCAACATGATGCGAACGTCCTATTTGATGAATCAAGAAAAATCAGGGTCAGATTCATTGCACCCTGATGATGATAATGTATGGTGCTATTCTAGAACTAGTATTCACTGTAAAATATACTTTGGTATATATTTAATAATGAATACAGACATGTATAAATTATGCTCCTTATTCTAGAATAACAACAATAACGCTGTTATGAAACACTTTTGCGTCCTGACAGGTAAGCTACCTTAACCTGACACATACAGCTGACTCCGAGTGATTCGTTCTTTTGAGTCGGAATGATTCGTTCTTTTGAGTCGGAACGCTTCGAATGATTCGTTCTTTTGAGTCAGAACGCTTCGAACGATTCGTTCTTTTGAGTCGGAACGCTTCGAATGTTTCGTTCTGAGTCGGAACGCTTCGAATGATTCGTTCTGAGTCGGAACGCTTTGAATGATTCGTTCTT
>JAUMHI010000243.1:2867813-2880113 GCA_032359435.1 Enteromius unitaeniatus | reverse complement strand
TATATATATAATGTGTGTGTGTGTGTGTATATATATATATATATATATATATATATATATATGTATTTATACACATGTTTATATTTATTAGCAGGAGTGTTTAATGTAATAGAAAATAATGACACAGTTTTCAGGCTGTATGAAAAATATAGCATTGAAAATTAATGGTCTGTTTTCCCTTTTGATTTTTGTCATTTTCAAAGGTTTTAGTCATCATTGACGTGAAACCCAAAGACCTGGGGTTGCCGACTGAAGCTTACATCTCTGTGGAGGAAGTGCATGATGTGAGTGCTTGTTGTTAGCTTGACAACTTCACTTAATAACTATGTTATTATATCTGATTTCTTTGCATGCTAATTGGTGACCTCTTCTGTTCCCTGAAGGATGGAACTCCCACATCGAAGACGTTTGAACACGTGACAAGCGAGATCGGAGCAGAAGAGGCAGAGGAGGTTGGCGTGGAGCATTTGTTGCGGTAAGATAGGAACGAAAACGTACATTTGTTTATTTGATTTATTTTAGATGTATTAAAATGAAGGCTTGCCAAATTAGCAAATTATGTAATGATGGTAGGGATATTTAAAAATGATGGGTATACTATATTGTTGAATTGCTATAATTACTCCAGAAAGCTACAAATATTTACAATATGCAGCCTTTATGTTGTTTTGCATTAATTGGATATGTATTGTAAATATTAATATATATATAATGCACCACAAACTTAAATAGTGGTACGATTAATCAGTTACTGGAGTAAAAACCGATATAATTATAAAATACTAATAAAATCTGTTTAAACAGCCTAGTTAATCTATTCTCATGATTTTTGCAGTGATATCAAAGACACAACAGTTGGCACTTTGTCGCAGCGCATCACCAATCAGGTTCATGGCCTGAAAGGTCTCAACTCCAAGCTGCTGGATATCAAGAGCTATCTCGAGAAGGTTGCAACCGGCAAACTGCCCATCAACCACCAGATCATTTATCAGCTGCAGGACGTGTTCAATCTGCTGCCTGATGTCAACCTGCAGGAGTTTGTCAAGGCCTTCTACCTTAAGACCAACGACCAGATGCTTGTGGTCTATCTGGCCTCGCTCATACGCTCGGTAGTGGCGCTCCACAATCTCATCAACAACAAAATAGCCAACCGTGATGCAGAAAAGAAAGAGGGCCAAGAGAAAGATGACAGCAAGAAAGAAAAGAAGGACGAGAAGGATAAAGAGAAGGACAAAGACAAGGAGAAGGGAGACGTTTCGGCCAAGAAAGATGACAAAAAGGAAAAGAAATGAACCTGAACTGGCATGAACTTGGGCTTACACAATCTTGGCTGTATAACGGAGGAATTCAACATTTCTTTGCCTCTTGTAACGCTCTGCAGTTTAAATATGGGCATTTTTTGATATAAAGGATTCGGGTTTTGATTGAAAGAGAGAAAGGAATCAGTTTCAAGTGTTTCGTTTCCTTATTAATGCTTTGGGCCTTTATCAAGATTGACCCATTTACACTTACATATAGTACAATAATAAGACCATTGCATTGTCAAGACAGATGTCCAGCGTTACAGCAAAGTCCAACTGCAGACATGTCATTGTATTGTGTCACTGTATTTACACTGAGATTTCTTTTTTGTATCATAAAAAGCAATGTCAAACAAGCTTCTCCAGCCTAACCCCTTTTTATTTAGTTTGTTTCATGCAAAGCTTGCAATTTGTTTATTGTAGTGTTCATTAAAACATGTTTTTCCTTGCTAGTTTCTAAAAGAGAATGTTTAAAATTATAATTAAATGGTACATTTGACTTTTTCTAAAAAGAAAATTAACATTTTTACGTTCAACTTCACCAGAGATGCAGATTACACTCTTTTTCTTTTTATTGCGCCGACTACGTATTTGAAGTTGGTAGATATGTGCCGAAGATGAGGACTAGGCAGTTTTGTCACTATGATGAGTTTCTTCTTTCTTCTTGCATTTGATGCCAAAAAGACTGAGGATCTTCACAAACATCAGGTCGACGATTTCCTCTTCCTCAGAAGGCTGAGTATCAAAAGAGCCATTTTAGTTGTCACACTTCAGCCACTGAATGATTATTAATGCTACTCAGTGTTAGGCTGATGATACATGGGCAAATTTTGGGGCAATTTTGCCGGGCAGCTTTTTTTGAGCAACGTTGCTTGGACATTTTTCCGTTGAGAATGGGTAACAAATTTGTTCTATTAGGACACTCGAGATCAGTCATGGGCACTGTGTCTCACCCGGGTGCCTGTTGATGGCAACATTTCCCAAGATCTTGCCTAGTGTATCATCAACTTAGCAGCAGTGTAAAAGACAATGTGAAAGTGACTCGTGTAACACCTGGTGATTCTCCTGTTCTTCACCGAATGCCTCAAGGATGACTGAGACAAAGAGGGTCAGGATAACGAATGTAATGAAGATCACGCAGGTGGAAATGATGAGAGCACCGAGCACTGGATCAGAGCTCAGCACCTGCAGAGGAAGCATGAAAGCTGTGATAAAGCAAAAGCTTTTCTGTGTTACTTTCCTAGTCTTGGTCTGTAACTCTTCGACTAACCTCATCGTAATTGAAGATTCCAAACTGCAAACTGAAGATTGTTTTGAACGCATCTGGGAAAGTTCGGTACGAGTACAGCTTCCATCCAAATAAGAGATTGCACTATTGAAAAGAAATTAAATCTTTGATTTCTTGGAGAAAATCACCTACAAATTGAATTCTATGAGGAGGCCACTCAATGGTTACCGTGTAGGTTTAAATTTGTTTTTTTGCTTTTTTAAATATAATTTTATATAAAATCTTTTCAGATCATTACTGAAACTATTATCTGTGGTAACTGACAACCTGACTCAATACTTGAAGGGACATTTCACCCAAAAATAAAAAAATCAGTCATCATTTACTCAAGCTCATATTTTTCCACTCATGAATTTTCTTTCTTCCTTCTTTGCAACAGAAGATATTTTGAAGAATGTAGTTAACCAACAGTTTCAGATCCCATTGACTTAGTATTAAGCCCAATATTTTTACCTGAAAATGACTCACTTCACAATATTTTCAAAATATCTTCTTTTTTGTAGAACTTTGATAAGAGGGTGCATAAATGATGACATAATTGTACATTTTGGGTGGATTATTCCTTTAAAGATACTAAAATAAAGATGATATTTTAAACCGTTATTGACGGCAAACCTCATGCACACTATGACAGCAAAACTCCTTACAGTTAGAGAATAGGCCAAGAGGATAATGAAGATAACCACGATGAAGCTGGACATATCGTTCCAAGCCCGCTGCAGTGAGGAGGTGATGAGGTGAAGTTTAGGGTTGAGTCTCAGCAGATGCCAGAGTTTTACACAGGCCAGAAGAACTAAGAAAGCCATGAGATATCCCAGTGTAACATCTACGACAGCCGTATCATGGAAACTGGGAAACCTGTAGGACAGGAATAGCATTAGAACCCCTTGTTCTATGTAGGGTCAATTATATGTTCAATTTATGTTAATATCAAAACTTTTTTCTTTGCAAAAAGATCTGCTTACTGATCCTTGTGGTTTTGGTAGTATTCAATGTCTTTGTCTCCCTGCACTGTTCTCTTGATGAACACTGATAATGAACTCCAACTTAAAATGATGATGGCCAGGTCTAACAGATTCCACTTGTTCTTGAAATATGCCCATTTCTGCCGCTTCAACAGCTTTGCCTGTTCAACCCCAATCGTATGGTTTCATTTCAATTAAAAGAGTATTAATTCATTAATTAAAGACTTGTAATTAAAATAAACACAAAACTGACAATTCTGTCTACATTCATTCATCACATTCACTTATCAGCTTATTGTGTTGTGTAGTGTATTTTGATTTTTGAGACAAAAAGGAGATGTTTAGACATAATGTTCCATACAATGAAAATAAATAGTGATTAGGTTCTGTCAAAATCATTAAAAAAAACCAAGCAAACAGAAAAAAACTCTAGCCTATATTTAAAATATTTCAGTTTCTCACAAAATGCTGATCTCTGTCTTCAGAAGAAGTGATCTTCTATTGTGATCTTCTATTATTATACTATGGTTTCTTTTTATAAGTGATGTTTTTAAAACAAGTTTCGTGAGGAGCGCATATGAATGATTGACCACAGCCAGCTCCACATTATCCCTAATCAGCCTATTAGCCAACGTCCAATCACGTTCATTCGCATTCCCTTTAAATAAGTTGTCTCCTTCCCTTTCGTATCTAGCTACGCATCCCTCCGCCACCCCTGCTCCGCTTTCTTTCGCACCTTTTGTCACAGTGGACAAGCGGGGTCTGAGCCAAACGCCGAACTCCGCCCTCACCAGGGTTCAAACCAGTAGGGCTCAGAGTCCGTCAAGCTCCAGGCTCGCCCCCTGGACAGGACGCCAAAGAAGCTTAAGGGTGCTCTATGCGATGTTGCAGGATTTCAGCTCGATTTCATTTTTATCTCAAACCGTATGCATCACCCCTTGATTGTCTTTCTTTCTGCCCTTTAAATATATTGGGAAAAAACCCGGTCTCGAAAGACAACACAGAGGCTGCAATACCAAAACACAGAATAGGGGCACAGGATGTGCACCAGAACAATAACAAACTACAGCCAACCAATTCTGTCGCTGTCTCTCTTGGGTTAGCACCACCTTTCATATCAATGCGGCTTGCTCTATTTTAGTTTTGTATTCACGTGAAATGTCAGCAGAAGTGATGTCAAACAAGATCGCATAGAGCACCTTTAAATAATTTATGAGGAAACTTGTGAATTCTTTTTGGAGCTGAACATCAATAGTCAAAATTCACTTACATTATATTTAAAAGAGCTTAACATTCTGCCAAACATCAACTTCTAACGTCCACTGCAGAGTACGTTAAGTCATATGCGTTTAAAACAACATGAAAGAGAGAAATGACAACAGAATTTCATTTTTGGGTCAAATATTTCAATGAAATTACGCTACCAGAGAACTGACCTGCAAAAACATGTAGTAGACAATGAAGAGGAAATAAAAGACCTGAGAGGCCATGAGAAATGACTGAAAGCCGCCTGTGGACTGGTAGAGACGAACACTCTGAACCACACTGCGAAACTGAAAAGCACCTGGAAAATTAAGAGTATAGTCAGCTTTGCAATAAAACATGAAGACTTTGTATGAATCGGAATGATTGTTCTGTCTCCTCACCCACTGCAGTGCTCTCTAATATCAGCGTGACAATGCAGAAGAGGTTGACATTAGCATTGTAAACCGTAAACTCTGCAAAAACTGCCCTTGTGTACGTGTCCAACCAGGTGGATTCAAATAGATATTGAAGCTTACTGTTGAGATTGAAGGAAGGCACGTCATTTGTAAAATAAAACAAAACAATAAAACAAACACCATTTTCAAATATGATCTTAAAAGCAAATTATGTCAGGATTTTAACTATTCCTTTAAAAGTTTTGAAAATTGAGCTGTAAAACATTTACACAATTTAAAATGTATCATTTTCTCAGCAAATGTTAACTGTATTTTTACTTTTGGGTGAATAATAATACAACATTTAACATAACATAAAATTTTCCAATATGACTTTGAGGGCCTTAAAGATGTGTATGTAGAAGTGTATGGAAGCCAATTTCCCCACTGAATAAAAAAAAGTTTTTTTTCTGAATTGTGAGATATAAACTTGCAACTTTTGAGGGGAAAAATAACTAATTTGTTTTTAGAATTGTGATCTCTCATAATTCTGACTTTATATCTCACAGTTGTGAGTTTATGTCAATACATATCACAATTCTAAGAACAATAAAACCTGAGCTGTGAGATAAAAAGTCACAATTAGATTTTAGAATTAAGGACAAATGGGCTTCCATGAAAGTGTGTGATTTTGCTGATTTTAAAATACTTTCAGCTTTTAATGTTAAAAGTGAACTGATAAGTAAGCTGTTCTATTAGGTCCACTTTGGCAATACAAAAAAGGCATTGATGTTTATGTAATTTCACACCTGCTAGCATTTTGCTTGTCAGAACCGAGGTCCACAACATAGCCTCCTCCTCTATAAAGTGCAATCATACCCCAAACTGGGATCGCTTTGAGCGCGGACTGACTTTGGTACTTCCAAGGTGTGATGGTGTCTTCAGAGCCATTTACAAAAGGAAACTCATCCCAACCTGGACCATAATAGGCCATGTCCTCATTTTCCCACGAGTAAGGGGCACTGCAGTCAGAAATAGCGTGAAGCATGGATGTAGCAATCTTACAAGAGTCTCTCGTAACCCTCACTTGACGAAGACGAGCACTCCCGACAAGTTTTGAGTTTCCATCTGTTATAAAGCCTTGGAAATGAAAGTAAAATATAATCATTAAATACATCAGTCAGTAATGTGGACATTCACTGTTGCTCTATGGGTTTAAACTAGTGCTCAAAAATGATTCATTGTGATTAATCAGATTCAAAATAAAAGTTTTTGTTAATATAATATATATATATATATATATATATATATATATATATACATTAAATTAATCATTTGACAGCACTAGTTCAAACTAAAGCTCTTGAGATCTCTCCCTATTAATAAGATTAGTAAGAAATCCATAATGCTGATTTGTCAGAACTACCTTAATGAGTTAAGTTGTGCACTTGTTATTTTCATGACATGTCAGGATAAAGAAAGTACCTGGATGCTGTCCAAACAGGTTATCAAGAAGTACATTGTTAGCCCAGAAGAACACATCATTTTGGCTCATACTGTCTGAGATGCCATTACTGAAGCTCTGCCGGATGTGCTGAGTGAGGTAGAATCCGTTTTCATCTCGCTGGCCATATGCTACCAAGAGCAGCATCCACAAGAACCCCAGAAAAACTGCAAAAGAAATCCAGGTCTGTGCACAGCTGTCCTTTTCACAATCAATAGATAAAACTCACAAAAAGATGTTCAAACAAAGTTTTGCTGATGTTCTCATTAAGTTCTTACTTCCTTATTAATGGTTATTTTAAATATAGCATTACAGATAAAGCCTTCCATGAACAATGTATAACAGAGATTTTCATGTTATCATCATTAAAGGCCACATTACTTGATGTTCGTAGTTGTTTGAAAAAAGCGAACCTTGCCGAACATTAGCCGAAGCTCTGAGAATGTTACCAGTTAGGAAGGAATGGCAGTATTACCCAGAATCTCCATGATGAGTGCCCGTGCTTTCTGCTGTTTGACCATGTTTCTCTTGATCTTCTCAATATCACTAGGAGGTGGAGGCTGATAGTAGCTGCGTGTACAATCCCTCTTAGAAAGACGCACTCCATTGAGACCATCTATACAGGAGAGCAAAATAAGAAATCAAAAACATAACCACTTCATAAAATAAAAGACTCTTAATTAAGAATCTAAAAAACATCACCTTGTGTAAAAGTAGTCAAATTTAGCATACTTTTATTCCAAAAAAGAAATGTAATGTATTCAGTGCATGTTAACTGCAGTTCAATAAGAAATGTAGTTTATGTTTACTGCTGAATCATTCCAGTACTGATAAGCATTTATAATAAACCAAAAATACACTAATTTCTATTGAAAAATGTATGACATGCATTTCAAAAAACTTGTAATAACACATTTGTGATGGCTGCATGAACATTTAAAATGCATGATATGTTTAAATTTAATTTGGATTACAGCAGCATTTAAAATGAAAAACAACTCTTTCCCATGAGCTATGTTACCTCTTTTAAAGCACAGCAAAAGCTTATTAAAACACAATGTGTTGTACTTTCAAGTATACTTTTATTTTGACATTATTACAAAGAAGACTGTTTAAAAGCGTGTTAAGAAATTTCATAAACATGTTCTCTATTTAAGTGCGCTTAAGTGGCCTTTTACTCCATTAATATCATACTGTCTGCTATACATTTTAAAAATATTCTTTTAAGATCTGAAAAAATCAAGTGCAAATTCAATACAAAGTACACTTCTTGCTGGCTGGTTATATGTTTTATTTACCTGAGCGAGTGGTTGTTTTCTTACGTAAGGTATCAAGAAGTTCTGCATCCTCAAAATTGACTTTTTTCACCACCAAAGCAAAGAAAAGGGCGAAAAATAGCACCTGCCAAAAGAAACACAACACCACAGTCAATGTGGTGCACAGTGAATGTAATATAAATCTATATATAAATTGACTCAAGCTCTTTACTTTTACAGGCTGTGTGAAGAATAGGCTCTCGGTGAAGGACATGGCGATGGAGATTATCCAGCTGACCGACCGATCCTTCCCGTATTTCAATCCATACAACATGGTGAAGTACCCCGATACCACGCTTGTGGCTGCAACAAGAAGCCAACCCACATACACAAACCACCAGGGCAGACCCCTCCTGCTGCTGTCCTTCTTCAGATTCGAGCTACACATGTGCTGCTTAGTGATGGGTCTGGAGGAACGGAGACTTTCCAGCAGTTTCTTCATGCTCTGGACCTCCAGTAACACCTGGCTGTAGCAGCCAGGTCTGGAAAAGCCAGAAGGCCCCAGCAGCTTCACTTCTCCCTCCACGTTCTCGAGTTGCTTGGAGAGATGATAAGTGTAGGCCCAGAAGACCGAGAAGGTGTTGTTTTTGTGAATTAGGTGCTGTTGCTCAATGAGGTTCTGCAGCTCTGATAGCAAAGTGTTGATGTCTTCCTTATCAACATTCATCTCTGTTTTTGGGACAGGGCATCTCATGGTATTTGCAAACAAGTATGTGATTCTCTGTATATCCTAATGAAAAATATAATATAAGGGCATTTTTGACAAAATACTGTCAACAGAGGCTTATGTAAATATACTACCATTCAAAATTATTGAATGGTATGCATTCATTTGATTAAATTTGATTAAATTAAATGGTACGCATTCATTTGATTAAAAATGACACATGTTTAGAATCATAACACAATGGGGAGCACAGCAATTTTCAGTCATGGTGGTAATAATAACGTGTCTTAAATAGCAAATCAGCATATTAAAATGATTTCTGAAGGATCGGATGACACTGAGACTGGAGTGATGAAAATGTAGCTTTGCATCACATTAAAAGATGACTTTTTGAAATATACTGAAATAAAAAAAGAGTTATTTTATAGTGTAATATTGTTTGACATTTTCACAGTTTTCATTGTATTTTTAAACAGATAAATGCGGCCCTGGCAAGTATAAGAATCTTCTTTTTAAGATATTAACGACCCCAACCCTAGTAATTTATTTAAAATATATTTATTTCATACTCATATATAGTTCAAATCTATTAATAAATTTAGATAACTCCAGACCTACTGATATAAAAATTCTAATTAAACTTTATTTGGAGCATTACTTGTGCACAATGCATATTTCTTAATAATAAGCCTAAAATGTGTGTTTATGTCACTTTTAATGAGGATTGTGTAATATTGTCCTTTAAATGCATAATATTTAAAGTGTACCTAAAGTATACTTGCAATAGTTGCAATTAGCACAGTCATATATACTAAGTATGTCTTTAAGTGAAGTTGACAACAAGTTTCGGGAGAAGCACTAATGCATGATTAGCCACGGCTGGCTACGCGTTTTCCTAATCAATCTAATCACGTCTCGTCCAATCATAATCACAAGCTTTAAAGTGCATTAAGTTTAAAATTAGTTCTTCCAATTTAGCAGACTGTAAGTATACCACTTTAGTATACTAAAAATACAATAGTATGGCATTTTATTAAGTACACGAATATAAAAATGTGTTTGTAGTATACTAAACATGAAATAAATGTAATTCAAATACATTTAAGTATATTTATTTTTCACTAGAGAAACCTTCGACCACAAACCACAAAAACCTGGACCACAAAATCAGTCTTAAGTCACTGGGGTTTATTTGTAGCAATAGCCAAAAATACAATGTATCAAAATGATAGATATGTTCCATGAAGGTATTTAGTCAATTTCTTATCAAAAATATATTAAAACTTTTTTTTTTTTTTTTATTTTACATTTTTGATTAGTAATATGCTTTGATAAGATCTTCATTTGGACAACTTTAAAGGTGATTTTCTCATCATTTAGATTTTTCTGTACCCTCAGATTCCAGATTCTCATATAGCTGTGTATCGGTCAAATATTACCCTATCAATTCAAATCATACATCAATGGGACGCTTATTTATTCAGCTTTCAGATCATTTATAAATCTTAATTTCAGAAAATTATAAACTTATGACTGGTTTTGTTGTCCAGGGTCACAAATATCAAAATACCATAGTGTTATTATTATCTGTTACCATCACTAGTTGAATTGCCAAAACACTTTTTGTTTAAACAAAAATAACGTGCATAATCATTTAAACATGATAGACTTACTTTGATAAGGAAGTCTACGGTTAAATAGTTTTGATCAAAATGTGGAGAGGCGGTCTCAAATGGTTGGTCTTTCTCCATCTGAGGGGTCTCAGACTGCTTATGTGCTTTTTCTTTTTTTGTCTTCTTTTTCCGAGGGCGTGAATGTCTGAAGATTCCCACAATTACTAGATTGATGGGGAATACCATGAAGGAGCTCTGGATGCCAATCTTCACCTGACTCCAGGTCAGTGTAATCTGGCCTTTGGATAAAAATAAAAAGAAACATCAGTTTGGGCAAGAGCTATCAATTAATTTAAATTAAGTTGTAATATTTGTATGCACATGTTCACAAATATAATACTACACTTAAGTATTTATAGTGCAGTCAAATGATTAATTGCTCAGAAAATAAAAGTTTTTGTTTGCATAATATATGTACGTATGTCAGGATTAGCTGGTTGTGCCAGCCCAGGCCACTGGAGAGCACTCTATATGCCTGTCTCTGTTTGTAACCCTAACTTATGCCACACCCCCACTCGTTTGTTGTCAAGGTGTTTTATTGTTGTCTCCGCCCCGTTTGTGATGTATAAATACCCCGGATGTCCTTTATGAATTCATGGTCCATTGCACTGTCGTCTTGTCTTGTGTTCTCTATGTTTGTCATTCTGTTTGGATTTAGCGTTGCCGACCCTCGGTCCTGTTTTGGATTATCATCTTGCTTCTCCCATTGGACTCTGTTTGCTACCGTTTACCCACCCACGCCTGGACACTGACGACTCTTTAGTTTTCCTACGTTATTATTGTTTGTTGATGATAGACCCTGCCTGTACGACCTTGTTTTGCCCAATAAACAACCCACATATGAATCCAAATGACTCCTCGTCTCCTGATCGTAACAACGTATGTGTTTTGGGTATATTTATTATTATTACATGTATTTACATGTCTACATTTATATAGTTAATATTATGAATAAATATATTGAATATATAAACCTATTTTTCTGAAATATATACATGCATTCGTGTATATTTATATATACTTAATCATAATAAATGTACACAGAACAAACATTTAATTTTCAAACTTTACTTTTGGATGCAATTAATTGCGATTAATTGAATAACTTTCAGGTTTTAAACAAAGATTGTAGCAGGCAAGCAAATCATTGAATAGATGTTATAAAAAGTGTCTATATTAGTTACTAAACTGTTTTTTTTTTTTACATTTAACATTAATATGACTGTCATATAGTGTATGATCATGTCATTATTTTAAGCCATACCTAAATCCATGGTCTGGTCTGTGGGGTCTGTGGGAATCCCGTAGAACATGATGCTGGCCAGCATGGAGCAGAGCAGCACTGAGAAACAGCAGGAGACACGCTGCACACGGGTGAAGTTACTGCTGGGGGGTCGACTGACCACAGAGTACCAGATGTGACCATCACAGAAGTCTGTCGTTGTCTTCATAAAGAATAGATTGCTGCAGAAAAGAAAGTCTTTTAGATGCGTTTTTACATTTTTCAAAAGTGACAGTGAACTCACCTGAAGCCTTTCATGTCTGCCTCTGATGCTACAGGAAACACTTTTTCGACAGTGCAATCATCTACATCAACAGCCAACCATGAGCTGCACAGGAAGTGCCACTTCTGCTCAGTCTGCAGGTCTTCTACCATCACAGTGTTAACATACCTGAGAAATAAAAAAATACATTTATCAAACACATGAGCTGTGTCAATGAAAAATTGTATTGAATATTGCAACTTAACTTGCAAAAAAAAAATAAAAAACAATATATATATATATATATATATTTATATATATGTACACTCAACAAAAATATAAACGCAACACCTTTGTTTCTGCTCTGATTTTTCATGAGATGGACACTTAAAGATCTAAAATTCATTCCAGATAAACAATATTACCATTTCTCTCAAACATTGTTCACAAATCAGTCTAAAT
>JAUMHI010000243.1:2852764-2864164 GCA_032359435.1 Enteromius unitaeniatus | reverse complement strand
CAGTCCTCATGAAGGTTGAAATCCCTTCTCTAGAGTCTAAATACTCTCTAGTTCAGGAACGCACAGTTTGGCTCCCTTCAGGGGCAAAGTGCTACCATTTGATCCCTGCGGGCACCATGGTAAGCGAATTTGCACTGGAGCGTTGAGGTTACGACCTTGTGCAGCAATCGTCGGCACGCAGGAGCCTGTTTAGTACGATTGCAGTACTGTTGGTTGTGACGGGGTTCTTGGCGATGGCGGTTTCCATATGGACCCCAGTCTGTCAGTCATTATGACGTTATGTTGTGACAACAGACTGGGAACGTCTATGTTACCTATTGTAACCTATTGAAATGTTATGTCCCCCTGCCACCGCCTCGAACCCATCGCTGGGGGGCCCAGAGGGCCTGGCTCTAGGCTCCTCAGCAATATCTGAAGAGTGGATGCAGCTGCTGCCTATTAATACACGCGCTGCGGGGAGTGGCCTAGCATGCAAATTCCACTAGCCATTCAGAAAGCATTCTGATTGGCGTTTTCTCTCTATCAGAGCAAATCAGGGCTCCCAAGTAATGACCCCAGTCTGTCGTCACGACATAACGTCTCCATAACGTCTCCTCCAGAGCGAAAGAGTAGTCAGTGTCCAGGCTTGGGTCAGTACACAGTACATATAAAACAGAGGGCAAAACAAAAGCGGTGGTCAAAACAGGTGAGGTTGAAAACAACAGATCAAGATACAAAGAAACACAGATTTGCAAAGAGACAGGTTGACAGTGCAATGGACCGTGACAGACAAACAAACAGACTGGTATATATACAGGTGGTGCTGATTGAATCATTGAATCATCATTCAGAACAGCTGTGAAGAAGAGGTGCATTCTGGCGAATGGAGTCCAGGAATGAAAACAGACACAAAACACATTACATAGAAAAGCTGGAGTGCCAAACCCAGTCTTTAGCTGGCAGCTCCAGCTGGGCGTGACAATATGGAAGTTAAACGCTTCCACACATGATGTTTCATGTGGCACAAATAAAAAAATAGTTTACAAAAAGTTGCTAAGCGCTGTACTCAAATCACAACTTTTTTTGAAAATGACAGCACTCACCCTACAGCCATAATCACTCCAGTTGGATCTTGTCTCTTCCCAGAAAATGCACTGAGCAGTAATGGATGTGATTATTACTGATGCATTTATAGACTTTATGCCCGGAGGAACAACAGGTCTTATGAGAAGGTTGTAAGCGCCCACATCTACTGACATGTTACTGGGGCCCAGTACCCACGTGTACTTTTCATCTGTGGGAAAAGATTTAAAAAAGTACAAAACACAGCTTGCTACATTTCACATTGTTAAAGAACAAAAGTTTTGTTTCAAGCCATTGATTCACCTTGTGAATTCCCTTGTTGAGGAAGTGTAACTTTGGCTGCATAGTTGTCATCGGTGGGTTGGTTCTCATAACCCAGCATCAATATTAGGGTTAAATTTTCAGAGGGACTTAACTTTATAACCAGAGTAATGTTGGGGGTGGTTATATTGATGATCATAGTGCTGAAGTTTCTCAGATCTAGAACTGAGCTGTTCACTGCTGTGTCCAGTCTGGGTAATAAGATCTGCAGATTGAGCAAAGTAAATCTCTAAGTATTTACACCTTGAAAGAAGGTAAACTGTATTCTTGCAAAAGGTACTGATATGCAATTTTTATTTTCTAATATGCACCATTTAGGGGTAAATACGCTACAAAAACGTGATTATTATAGATTTGATGTTAGGGTTATTTTCGCTGCCTATAGGCAATTTAGTGCATATTTGAATAGATATGGACTCATTTGAATATTTGCAAAATTTTGCAATGTAATACCAAGCACCTGTCCTGTGATTAATCAACTAGAGAAGTGACTTGAGAGTTATATATATATATATATATATGCTATTTATATATAGTTTGAACCCAAATAGTTTCTATTTTAATTATAGGAAATAGGTTTTCCTTGAAACCCGTTTGAAACAAAAGAAATTCGATTTGTTATTTTGTTGTTACATGCCAGTGGCACAGAAATCTAGTGGCACAGAGCTTTTCAGTTCATGTTATTGTCAAGAGGTCTTTATTTCTTTTACCTCAATCTCCTCAGTCAGGTTTGCCACTGGTATGCCAGAGCCGTCTGTTTTGGAGAGGGACAAACCGGCCACAATACTATGAATGGTCTGACCTTCAATCCATGGATCAATGTTAAAATGTGTCATCTGCAAATAAATTGCATTATGAGATATATGTGTGAAGTATATGTAACATTAGTAAAGCATAAAATATATAGTACATATCGTATCTCAGATATTGAAAAAGTTCAAACAGGGGCAACTACAGGATTTCAACTGGGAAGTTGGATTATTGATACATTTTTTAGCCAGTTTAAAGCTAAAATACATTAATTGAGAAATTTAGAAATAGGCTCGAAGCTTGAACAAATGTTCATAAAATTGGGTGCACTATTCCTTTTATGTAAATTTAAACAATGTAATGGCTGGTAAGGGCATTATGAACTATTATGCATTATGAAAATTATTCATTATAAATCTAAATTATAAAAACTTGCTACTCCTTCAAAAAACTAGAGTTTGCATCAAATAAATGATCTAATCTGGTTTTGTACCCAGATGTTTTTTGGCTTGCATTAGTTGTAGTGACTGAAAATCACCCACTTTCACATCCACAGGCTCATTGAGGGACAGTATATTAGAGCCCAGATTCGGAAGCTTAAATCTGGCTAAACTGTTCTCCACACTGAAAGGCTCTTTCTGGAGGTTAGCTGGCGATATCCTAGCCAGGAAAAAAAATTCAAAACTCATATAAAATATTCCCAGTCTGTTTAGTAATTCATATAGTAATTAACTCAATCCTGATTGCCCTACCTGTTGACGTAAATATTGACGTTAGGAGAGGTGATGATGTTGGGCTCAAGATCCGGTGTTTTATTTGTGAGCAGGAATGTCTGCACAGAGTTCACCGAAGTGACCAAATAATCAGAGATGTCGCTCTGAAAGGCAGTGAGAACACATCAGCAGATTTCCTAGCTTAGTTAACTGGAACATAACAGCTGGTTTATAGCTGATCATTAGCTGGTGCAAGGTGCTAGACATCTTGGACAAGCAACAAACCAACTGAAAAAAAGAAAGTGATACTTTGTACTTAATTAGTTTTCAGATTTATTTGTTTTTCCTCAAATTATATAAAGTTTGATTTCGATTTATTCCACCATAACCAAAAGTTTAATAAGCTATAAAAAGATAGTAGAAATGTCACTTTAATTAAAAACATCATAAATGCTTAATTTAGTTATAAAGACTATAAAATGTTTTTTCATGTCTTTTAAATTTCTGTAATTTGGGGCCCCGCACATGACATGCAGGGAAAAAAAATATCAATTGTGCACACTATTTAATAAAACATTCTTACGCTTACTATTTATTTTCCTTGATTTGCCATATTGTCTCCACGATTTACTAATTGGAAATTTATAAATGGTAATTTGTCAATCAGCCAATAACTTTAAACCAGGGGTCACCAAACGTGATTCTTGAGGGCCGGAGTTCAGCTCCAACTTGCCTCAATACACCTGCCTGAAAGTTTAAAGTATTCTTTGTAAGAGCTTGATTAGCTGCTTCAGGTGTGTTTGATTAGGGTGGAGCTAAACTCTGCAGGGACACCAGCCCTCCGGGACCAAACTTGGTGACCCCTGCTTTAAACTATAACATTCAGGTCCCACAACACTCTCAATTTGTAGCCTCAATCAGACATTTTTTTAAAAAGAAGTTACCTCTTTGTCCTTATCAAAGGCAGCGAGAATGTTACTGGAGGAGGCAACAAGGAGGCTGGCTATTTCAGTTCCTGCCGTGATGTTGTCAGGGCTGAGGGACTCGAGGAATTTACTTAAACTTTTTAGCACATTACCAGCATTCTCCTGTGAAAGAAAAGTGTCTCTTCAGCCATTATGCAGTAGTGATTTTGCACATATATAATCAGGTGTTTGGTCACAGTACTACCTGAGCATAAGCATTCAGTTTGTCCTTATCGTCAGTGATGTTTTTCAAAATTTTAGCAAAAGTTACCAATTCTGTGGGGTGCTGGAGTGTCTCTTCTTTTAAAAAGGCACATATATCTGAAAGAAGATTCTCTCTGAACTGTACAAGTGGGAATTAGATGGTACATATATGATGAGTAATTATTTAAAATAAGAAAATGCTAATAAAGTATGAAAATAATAATAATAATTCTCATCTTTTTTACCTCTTCTGTGTCATCTGCTTCACCTTGCTTCAGTTTTGTCAGTTCAATATCAATGGAGTTTTTGAGCTCATTTTTGTTAATCCCTATCCAGGAATATTCAATAGTTTTATTCCCATAAGACGTTTGGCCAGACTGTGGTTTACCTAAACCATGCAGAAATAATTACTAGAAGCATTTTATTTATAGATTAGAATGCAATAGCTATAATCATAAAATGTGAAATCAACTCACATATCACCACAACAGTGATGTCCTTCTTAAAAGATCTAATCCTTTTAGCATTGAATTCAAATTCATTTTTATCATTGTTGCCATTTTTTTGTAGAATCAGGTACTTATTGCCATTTTTTAAGCAGTTTTTCTTGAAATCATTGTGTTTATTTTCTTCACTGCCATCTTCCAAATACCAGTATGTATTTTTACAGACAGCATTTGAAACTAATTTGATGTCATCCGGACCACAAAGCGAACAGCTGGGAAGAATAGATATAAATAGATCAATTTTTCATATCCAACATCACATATTTTAGGATTAAAATGTAATAGAAAATGTCACACAAATGAGTCTTACTTGATTCCTAAAGTGGGTGGATTTGTTATATCAGAATAACAAATCTTGTTGTCACCTGGATTTAAAGAGTATGTAGATGCCTAAAAATGTTTTAGAAAAGCATCATTTAGGAGTCAATTTTACAATTAAAGTGATCTGATTCCACATGTAAAATGACTGCCTGGGGGAAAAAACAGCTGAAACCATACTGAAAAAAATTATTAATTGAATTAATTAATTGAGTGGTTGCAAACTATTTATTTTAACTACATTTAATTAAATAAATTTATTACGGCTCTCTGGAATGCTTGATTCTGATTGGTCAGTTGAGACATTTGCAGGTTCGTTCTTTTCAAATAATAACAAAGTAATAACGCATAGACGGTACTACTTATATGTTTAAAATCCCTACGCGCCAACAAAGATTACCATTTGGCGCCATCTTGTGACAAACACTGGACAACCACAATTAACAATGGAAAATGGAAAATACATCCGTTATTATATATTCATATGTAGATGTTATAAATTGTCTTACTAACGTTTAAATGTTAGTCACGTGGTACTTTATCGTTTCGCGGAAGGATGAAAATGTTAATTTAAAACAAAAATGCCAATAAAATTTTTCAAATTCATATTCATGTCCAGTTTTTTCCTTATGTTGCAAGTAGCTGTGTAATAAGCGGCAGCGGGGTGCCCTCGTGACAAGCTGACTGAGGCGTTGCCGTTAGTGGCCGGGTGTACGTGTCTTGTCTGTCTCACTCATGTCAGCCAGACGCCGCCACAGATGGCGCTCCTGGACATCGCACGACCCAGAGACCGCGCCGTATCCTTCGTCGCTCGAAGCTCGAGGTCCTGGGTGGTAAAAAGTTCATGGACAACTTTCGGGTCATGACCACCCTCATGCAGATCCTTCAGTGCCTTGGCCTGATGGACTTGCAACAATGCCGTAGCGTGTACTGCAAATGCAACTTCTCAGCAGGCTGTATAAGCACTGCTAGCAATCTGGTTAGGTGGTACTGCAAGCTGATAGTGGTGGTGGCACTCCGGACTCAACTGTGTCAGAACACAACTGCATCACTAGTGACCGCTCTACTAGAGGGACCACCATACACTCCCTAGCTGCACCGCAGTCAAGGGTGGTGAAGGAGGAAGAGCCACCAGAACAGTTTCTTGCAGTGAAAGGTGCCGTCCACCTCTCGGTTAGCTCTGCATAAACTTCCAGGAAGAAAGGTACCAGTGTGGGGCCCTGAGAACCAGTGCGAGCCAACCCTAAGTTCCAGCCATCCAGCCTCGAGCGCTTAGGACTTGGAAACCACTTATCTAGACTGTCTAAGGAGGGTGCTGTTGGAGCTACATAAGGCTAGACTCACCGCCAACTCTTGAAAATGTCACCTGGGCCTGTCAGAAGCAAAATACCTTGGCTTCCAAGTTGAACACAGCCTCATCAGGCCCCAGGAGAAGGTGGAAGCTGTGAACTCCTCCCCCAAACCCAGCACGAAGTAACAGGAACACATGTTGTGTGTTTCCAGGGCAACACATCAGTATTGCCCTGGAAACACACAAGGAACACCTGATCACCTTTGTCACAGGCTGATCGGCCACAGCTGTAATTCATCAGCACCTGGGCATTTAAGCAGCATGTTCGCCAATGAAGGGTGAAAAACCTTTCCATGAGATCCCAGACTAACTTTCTCTTTGTTCCGTTCCAGAGAGCAGTGTGTGACTGATCAGCACTGCACGGACTCACCTCAGTTGGACACGACTCCGAGTAATACTGCGACGACTTCATTTAATAAAAATCCACCCTCCATGTCTTTAACCTGAGCTCTTCATGTTTTGTGTTCCTTCCACAGTAGCTAAAATAAATATTTTGCAATCAATTACCTATTTAAAAAAAGCATCTGGTCTCCCAAGCTAGCTTATCTCCTAGCCTGTCCATCTAAGGAAGTGGTTTAATATGCCTATAAACCAGCTTGTATCGGCTTTGTCTGGTTTCAGTTATTTTTTCCAACAGAGATGGACATAAAATGAATAAAGAAATAAGAATTCCTGATTATTATTACACCATTACACAGACTGAAACAAAAGAACTGTCTCAGAATTGAATTTTCACTTGTAACAATGTAACTAGTAAAAAACTTAGTAATTTTTTGTAGTAACTGAATACCTGTCCTGTTAAAGGAATAGTACCATTATCGTAAAATAAAACCTTGACCCTTGTGCATAAAATGTGTTTAAAGTGAATAAAAATATAAAGTCAATAAATACAAAATCTATTTGATCACCTCAAAAGGATGGCCACCACCACCACGAGCAGATCTTTCCACAATATTACGAGAGGTTTCTTCATTTCGGAAAATGTACATTTCTGGATGGAAATACAATATAATGAACACTTACACAGGAACCATAGGAGTATGTATCATTAGTACAGTATGTTCTCTATGCATCTTATTTTTAAAGTGTGGCCAATTGCAACTTGAATGTGCGTGGCTTCCAGTGTTATTCATTTTCAGTTTTTTCAGCTCTGTGCAAAAATGGGTAGTTGCTGCTTGTTATGAAAACTGCTATTTGTTTCATACTCTTAAACACACTGGTTTGTAGTGTAATAGTTACCATTTACCGAACTCAGTTTTTTATGTATAGCAGATAAAGAATCTGTATTCTCAAACATTCAAAGCCTACTTCCAAATCACAAAACAAGGTGGATCAGAATAAAATAGCTCTCACGGTCTTTGCAGTGATATTCCACCAACAGGTAACTTCCCAGTGCAGGACACGGATCACCAAAAGATGACACATCTGCCACAGCTGTGCAAAACCGCTGTCCATTACACAGCTCTTGGAGGGCAACAACAAACCTCATTACTACCATTCATTACTGCAAACAGTCAAAATGAATTTACTAATGTATAGTAAAAAACAGATGCAGAAATTCTCAATGCTCTTCAAACACTATGCACTTTGACAACAATAGTAACATTAAAAGCAGTTTGTAAAGAGATTGTCTGAATCCTCTGTAAATATTTATGTTTGCCTAATTATTAGACTTTTTCTGGTCCATTAGTACCCTCTGAATACTACTTATATCAAAACATTGGTCTTTTTTTCAAGTTCATTTTGTTTTCTTGCTTTGCATCTGTTAAGATGTAGCCTGCTGTAATTTTAAACCTTGGCTTTGGAGTCCCGTATATTCAGGTAAAAAGCTGACTGAAGCTCTGTTTACATTTTAGATTTCAAATTGTTTACTCTTCATTCAAATAAAAAGAAAGAAGTCAGAAAAAGAGCATCAATTCACAAGCACCACACAAAAGCATTTTCTGTCCTCTTCAGGGCGAGACATTAAGGCTCATTAAAGGTTTCCATTCTCGAATTACCTATTTACCTGTAAAAATATACTGTTGAAGCTCCATGGTACTTCATATTTGATAGAGCCCAAAGTTTAAAGTATTTTTTTTTAAAGCTGTCTATGATTCTCACTTGCATTTATTTGATTAAAAACAGTAATATCGTAAAATATATTTATAATTTAGAATAAATATTCAATTTTAATATATTTTAAAACGTCATTTATTTTTTTTAGTTATAAATCACTCTTCAACGTCACATGACCCTTCAGAAATGATTACAATATACTGATTTGTTGAAGAATCACACTTTTTTGAAATGTATTACTGAGCACCATAAATACTTAATTATACTTAATTGATTTAATTTATATTTGGATATTTTTCTATTTTATAGTTAATACCATGGAGGTACCAAAACCATAATAACCCCTAGCATTTTTGCCTTTTTATGGCGTGGGCCAGTACCTGCTACTACATCCAGCACACTGATCCAGCTGCACTGCTCCAGAGAAGCTGTGGGAGAGCTGGAGATGTAGCTCCTGCAGTAATGTGGCGTCTTCCTGCCGTAGTAGCTCTCATCGACCTCGATCACCTGATCTGAGCTACAGTGCAGGACAGTGCTGTCCATACAAGACAGAGAGCGTCCCAATTCTACAAAAAAGACAAAAGGCATAACTGCGAAGTCCAATTTTTTAAACAATATACTGTATATCATCTCTTCTCATACAAGTGCCTTGTAAGTGCCAAGAAAATTAATTTTATGTTTTGTTTTTATTTCTTAGGAACACAAAACAGATCTCTTAAAATGGATTTACGATGTTTTCAGCCACTGTTTTTATTGGTGCAACTAAATTACATTTTTTATTTGAATAAAACTATTGAGCATGCTAAAATATGAAAATACCAATACATAATTATATAAAATACCATTTTTAGGCACCATAAAACTTACCAAACTCACAAACAAAGTAGAATTCCTGACTACAGTTCTTTGTTGTCTTCCAGTGAAATCCAGAGTCTGTATTGATGTAGCCACAGCCAGTCTCCAGCATCGACTCATCGAGCCAGTTTGAGTAAATCACATCTGTACCATCTAACCAGATCAAGCTGCCTGAGGACATAGAAGCTGATGGATGTAAAAGGATAATTCCTTATAAGCCGGCCAACTATCATATACACATAAAGAGGCAGACTTAAACTTAAAATAATTGTAAAAATATTCCATTCATTTAATTACTTTTTTTTTATCATGAAAAAAAAATTGTGAAATTTGTGAAATGTATTTTCAAAGTGAATTAATCAGTATAAATTTGTTCATTATGAAGACAATATTTTTTTTTCATTTAAAAAGTGTTATCATATTTGGCTAGGTAAGGAAAAAGCAATATTTAATTAGTTAAAACAAGAGAACTAAACTAATTTAATTTACTGATGATAAATATATAAACGTATTGTTTTATATATTTATGACTGACAAATATGCATCACATCAAGCTGAATAGTTTGTTAATTAATTATTAGTTTGTTAGTAAGTATTTTATTAAAAAATAATAATAATAATAAAAAAAAATATATATATATATATTTTTTTTTTCAAATTATAATAAATGCAGTAATATTTAATCTACATTAAACTTTCACAAATACAGTCATGACTCCAACCTTGTGTGTCCAGAGTGAAGTTGTTGGAGGCAGACAGCAGTCCTATCCACCATTCCTGCTCTGGCTGCAGGTGTGTTTGAAGAAACTGCAGGGTTTCATGATTCTGGATGAAAGCCAGGTGTCCACCGTCCCGCTCACACCAAGCTTGAGCGCTGAAGAAACTCTGCTGAAGGGACACAAACTCATAACAAGAGCTTAAAAATGACTGCTGGTTTTCTGAGCAAGAAAGACCTTCACTAACTGCTTCACCACATGCTGAGATGATATTAATTACGATCAGATAAACCAAAGTAAAAAGTCTGCAATCCATCTCTAGTCCTTGTGCATAAAGTCTAGAAGAGCTTATAACCTTTATATAAAGGGTTCTAAGCCCAGCCAAAACTACACCAGCTACCAACAACTGAATCCTTCCTATTGACTGGCTCTTAAACAAACCCAGTAACGCAATAGCCTAATGGATGCATATTGTGTCCAAACAAAGGGAATGTTCATTTAGATCATCTAGATAAGCCAGCCTTAACCCACAGTGACGCACAATGCACTGGAAGTAAGTGTAGTCATTGTAAATTGAATGGTTTCACAAACAAAAATGAATTTAGATCAAATGAGAATCATAGATAATTAATGTCTGTATCAGAAAAAAAAGACAGAATTAAGAATGTTAAGTGAATTATTTGTTTAATGTTTCTTCATAATCATATGGTTTAAATGGTTTTTATTAGGCTAGATTACAAATTAACAAATGCACGGACACACACACACATATATATATATTTTTTTTTTATTATTATTATTTTTTTTTATTTAACTTAAAGTAGATATGTAAGAATTGTCATGTAATGTAAAAAAACTGACAATTTGTAAGAAAACTTAATACTTGAGATCTTCCTAGGCTGTCTGGACTTTAACGTTATAGTTTTTCACATAAAAACCTGTGTAGGCCCCCATGTGCTGATTGACTCGAAATGTTTTTGGCAGGAAAATCCAAATAAAATTGATGTTTTAATGCTTCTCTTAATTTCTATTATATAAACGCTTATCTTTAATGTCGTGAGGGATAAATTCATAGTCTCACACAGCCAGATCTAGTCTAAATATACTTATAAATACAATACATAAATATACATTGTAATTTTTGTTAAATTACCTCAGTCGACATGATAGTCAAGTAAAATGCAGAAACGGTGGTAAGTTAGATACATATATCCACATCGAGATCAGTTGCTAAAACTACGAGATTAAAGTCGAAATATAATATTTAGTGCACTTGTAAATGACCCGGATGGAGAGAAGGCCACCAGATATAAGCATATTTGAATATTGTTCAGTCCGTATATATATATATATATATATATATATGTCATATATATTTCATGGAAGACATGAAATATTATTTCCAAGCATACTGTCCCGCGAATATTATATCCCACTCCGTCGTAGTTTTATAGTATTTATGATAACTGTTTATTATTTAGTTTGTTGTACTTAAAAAAAAAGAAAACAAATGAAAAAAGTGAATGTAATTTACTTGTTTATTTTTAATTTGGTGACAGTAGTCTGCGCGCATTTCAAATG
>JAUMHI010000243.1:2807268-2842419 GCA_032359435.1 Enteromius unitaeniatus | reverse complement strand
CATTCTGGACACCAACCACAATTTATATGTAAAGCCTAATTTACTGCCTGCTGCTGTGTAACATCAGAGTAATTACACGCTAAATCCAGAGCAACTGTCTACTTAATAGTTAATCCAGTTACACATGTGTACTTTCATTACCAAAACGTGTTGTTACCAATGTCTTGTTACACATTTGTACTTACACACACCATTCTGAGGGTTGGCACATGTGTGAAGTTACAGATTTATTACAGCTGTAGAGACTATGTACATACACATCTAGTTACTATGGAAGTACACAGGTATTAGGGACACTTAATATAAAGTCGGACCCTTTTTGGTAACAGGAAGTGGAATGACGTGACCTATCTTTGGGACAGGTGTGTTCTGCACGCCAGTGCCACCTGCGTTCTGCCTACAGTACATTTAATCCCCATTCTGCATGCTTTTGTCACACTTGCATTGTTCACATTGCTGATTTGTGAGCAGTCAAACACTGTAGTGTTTAGACAAGAACATCTGCCATGTGTGGCGGCTGCCAACAAGAATCTGAAGTATGTCAGACAGTCGGATTTGCTCCGAAATTCAAGTTACGGGCCAGTATTAGTGCCCGGAATAAACAACAACCGCTTGTGATAAATCTACATAAAACTCTGAAAGAGTAAACAGTTTAATGTGTAATCCTTTAAATAAAATATTTATCTGCTTCATGGAAAAGAATGTTTAATACTTATATGAGCTCACAATTCTTAACAGTCGGCATGAAAAGAGGTCACATTTATGAAGATTAACTATTACGACTTCAGTCACTGAAACATCCAACAGATTCATAAGTCTCCTGTGACGGCCAGTTAACTGCAATTCCTCCAGAGCATCCCATTTGTCCCATTCCAAGCATTCTGGAGGGATTCCCTCTTCCGCTGCTTCCCTCTCTAATCCTCCATTCCAGGAGGCATCTATATTTGGAGAGGATTGTGAGAGCCCCAGTCCAGATGTTTTGCCAGGCCGACACCTGCTCTCAATACAAGTCAGAGGGGAACAACTAGCCCACATCATGCACGTCCCCAATGCTCTCGCAAACCTCAGTCCCATCAGCTTTTTTTTTTTTCTTGAAGCAGAGAGGCGCTGCAGTGTCTCGTCTCAAAGGCACCTGTGGCCTCTTTTACTTACACGTTACTGCAGACGAGACTGCTTGGCTGTGATTGTTAGATGTGAGCTGTTAGGTGTATCCAACAATGATTTGTAGCCGTTTCATCTTACCGTTTATTAAGTGAGATATCCTGTTCAGAAACCCAGAAGAAAGGCGAGACTTGTTGTTTCCTTGTTTTTCCTCAATGAAGGCATGTATTACATATGAATTGGCTGAATCACACAGTGTATCAAATTAAACAAGCTGACATGCTGAAGGCAAAGCCAAATGATGACGAACTTGAACCGCCCTGGCCTCTTTAGTGACATATTTGTCTATTGAGGTCTAAAGAGACAAGCAATTATGGACATTTAGCATTCCTTTACTGTAACATCTGTTTGTGGGACAAAAAAACGTGAATTTATTGTCAAGGTTTCAGTATTTTGAAGTTGACCTTTAACTATTTTCCAGGTGTCATGAATTTGTTTTGCACAAATTGAGTAGCAATGGTTTATTAATGATTAAAAGTGATGTTTTTTTGGAAACGCTGGTCTCTTCTGGGATGTCCTCTCATGAATAGAATTTCCTAGAGGCCTCATTCATGAAACATGAGCAGGATGAATTTCTGTGCAAATTGTTCTTAAAATTAAATGAAAATAAAATCTCATTAAATTTACTCAAGAACGTATGAGTGATGGACACAGAATTAACCCGCTGATGTTTTCTGATTAATTTTTGATTAGTAGAATTGGTTAAAATACTGTATTTTAGTGTAAAAATAGCATTTACCCGCATATACAGTAGTGAACATTTAAAGTGGATCAAAAAAAATTATCAAAGTTGCCCAAAGACAAGATCACATTTTGGTTTATGTTTTAGGACAACTTCCATGAATGTTTTTGTCCCGGTTCTGGGCCTCATTTATAAAATGTTGCACAGAAACCATCCTAAATGTGATCTTATGATCATTTGTAGCACCGGACTGCTAACTACCTCACATAGGACTCTTATGTGCTACAAGGCTGCACTCTATCACTATCATACTTATCTCACATATACAAGCTCCATTTGCACTATATTGTCTAGATTTGCACTATGTCTGGCTTGCACTCAATTCCATGTGCCCTTACTTGAATATTGTAGCCCATATTGTATTGTATTGCTTTTTTGTTATATGTAAAATTTGTATTTATATTTATTTCCTTTTTTTTTGTATTGTATTGCTTTTTTGTTATATGTATATGTTTTGTTAAAATTTGTATTTATTAAAATTTTTACTTTTTAAATCTTACATTTTTAAAAATCTTTTTGTATTTTAATGTTTAATGTCACAATCAAATCTGAGCATACGCACGTTTAATAAATGAGGCCCCAAATGTTGACTCTTGATGTAGTTTTATGCACATTCGAAACAAATCAAGCAAATGTTTTCAAAATATTTTATACATTCATTATGTAACTAAACCTTATTTAAAATGTTTATGTTTATTTAAAAAAAAAAAAAAACTTTGTGTCCGTGGATGCATTGTTATTTCATGCTGTCTTGAGCGTTACACCCTGAATGGTTTAAATAGCTGTAACTAACTGTACTGTATATCATACATCAGAAGCTTTAGATTCAGTTCATGGATTAAAACAAGTTTATGCAACTTGCAGGAGGATTATACAGGATTTTGTGGTGCTTGATGACAATTGCTAGTGACAGCAGCATTGTTCTTATAAATCTGCAGAGGAGCTAAATTTATGCCCTTTAGTTTTAAGTCTATATATGGTCCAGTATACCAAAATTACAAAAGTACATCAGGGCAAGCCAGATAAAACCCAGTTTGGCCAGCACATTTATCCTGTCGCGTGTGTGCTTGCATTACCGTGGCTGTGACAATCCACACTACTTGAGGCACTGACAGAGTTACTTCCACGTGTGAGTGCTGTTTAACCTGAGGTGTTATTATTAAAGTAGTTCATTCGAAGCATACGGACAGTTGAGGAGTGAGTGGTGTTTTTACTGAACTGCTGCTCTGCCATGACAGATGCTGACCTAAAACAAAAATATTCACACTAATGGCCATTACAGAACCCCTTATGGCAGTGCTAAGACTAAATGGCAGGGCTCAGTTTATAAAAATGAGTGAGATTGGGAAAAGACACTTGCTTATCTGGGCTATATGCATCTATTACACTCAACATTATGGAACAGTAAGCTAGAATGCAATGGAACGGAATAGAAAGCAAAACTAGAAAGCGATAGAAAACATGTATTTAAATATTCTGTCTCTGAAGTAGGTGACTAGTTTGTAGAGCCTGCAAATCCTTCACAGACTGTTGTAAATGCATGTTCTATCCAAATCTAAACTATTGAGTTTTCTTTCTTTTAAAAGTCAAAACTCAATATAAAATGTCTGCATTTATGTTCAGTACTGTAAAAATTTAGTGTTTTATGGATTTTTACACGCTTTTGGGTCTGCAGAATTCAGGATATAGAGTCATGCAGTCACAAAAGTAATACAACTTCTTTAAATTTATTTCAAATAACAGCAAAACCCAAAACAAAAAATAGTAAACAATTCAGAAACCTTAGTGGCACCACAAAGTATTGTACATACAGTAACATCCTTTTAGGTTCAGTAAACAGACATCTTGTCTGGTATTTCTTCTTGCTTCTTAAAACTTTACAGATACACAACCAAAACAAATGGATAAAACCTTAGTGCCTCAGAAAGCCATTAACATCACATGTAACCTCACAGAGAATGGAGAAATATAGTGTTTTTCCCTTCATTTCAAACAAAATGGCTTACTGATAACCATCTCAGACAGGAAGTGCTTTGCTTGGTCCGTAAATTATCTGTAATTAAGTATAAATATGAGTGTTTATTTCAAGTTAGACTAAAAGGTTAGAAAAACATATTTAACAGCATATTCAGCAGAATAGAAAAAGCTGGACTTGTAATATTTGTACATAAGACTCAACAGAAACACATAGGTGACACTTTTAAAGTTTAAAAAATAATTTACAGAACAACAACTCTGTTACGCATAAGAATAACATTCATACTGAAAAAAAAAAGTTTCTGCAAATATATATAAAAAATACTTTGCACGCTAAAGCATACAGTTGTCTGCTCCAAGCTTTTAAGTGTCGTTAAAACAATGCCTTTAGCCTAGTCATTAAAAATCTTTTGCATGGAGTGCATATCAATAAGTGCAAATTATTTGCCTTTTACACATTGTGCATCTTTCTAAACATTTGTCAGCTTTTGGTGCTTCTTTCGCATTTTAACAGCAGCAACAGTATTTTTGTTTTGCAGAACACACCTCTTGTCACTACTATTTTGACCCAGAGTTTAAGATTAGTGCTATTGCTTTGTCTTAGTTGCAGTTTGTTCAGCAAATGTCAGAGTAGTGCATTGCATCATTTTCCCCAATCTACTGAACAGAAGCTCAGGATCAAGTTTCTGAGCGCAGGAAATGCTCTGGTGCAGTTTCTCAGGAGTCTTTTGGATTTTCAACAGGCACTGAAGGCTTTACTATGGTCCTACTAATTGCACAGTGAGTCTCCCTGCAGAGGTGGTGCTGATGAGTCATGTAGTGGAAAAGGGTTTATGCATCCGAGATGCAGCTCTGGATCTTATCTATCCATAGCTGGGCCATCGAAGCATCTGCTGCACAGAAGTTGTACACCCGTTTAGTTGTCTTCAGCTGCAAAGAAAAAGAAAAGAGGTTTTAATATACTTCTTTTATTTCAATGGGAAGTCTGTTTACTCTGTGGCCATGTTTACCATGCCTCCAGGCTGCTTTTTAAGGCATCCAAGGGCATATCCTATCTACTTGAATAGGAAAATGCTTCAATCCTAAAAACTGGCATGCTAATCTTTAAGGAATACATTTCAAACCAAAGTAACAAAATCTGACACGGACTGCCCATTAAGTGTTGGCTAAGGTGCTCAAATAGCATTAACAAAAGATTATAATTCAAGCTGGACCTGTCAACGCACATGTGCAGTCCTAAACAAGTGTCTGGAAACAGCATTTCCATAGCAACTGCAGTTACACAAAGACTTTACCAACTGGCTCTTTAGAAGGTGGCAGTTTTTTAAAGGGGTCATCCGGTGGACTGAAATGTGTGTTGGGAGTGTGAGAACTCAACCATCCTACAATGATAAAGATCCACCAGTAGTTTTCTTTTAATTGAATAAAATAAGTTGCCCCTTTCCTAATAATGTGCTAGTTAGCAAGTTTCACTATGAATACGGCTAAAAAAAGATCCTCTGAGAGCGCCTCGGAAAAGAGGGACGGGGTCAGTGGAGCTCGTGAAGATTTAAAGGAGAAGTACACCGAACAAAGTGATTTCAAAAGATCTGTTTTCTACAGGGTAAAATGAGCTTTGAGAAATTTAAAAAAAAACTATATTACAAACTTTTCATTAAGATCCTAAAGAATCATATCAGCTTGTGGAAAACTGGCTTTGTATGACAATATTTACACTGAGTTTTTTTTCTATTCAGAGGGATATAAGTGCACCGTTTTGGTATAGCTATAAAGTCTTAGCCTCAGATGTCATGGCCACGAACCGCTGGCTGAATGTTAGATGCACAACACGATGCACAAAATGGTTGTGCCAAATCTTTAGGGTGAGTAAATGAAAGGATTTTCAATTTAGGGTCAACTATTCCTTTAACATTTTAAGCCCCAAATCTGACAACAAACTATGATTGGTTGCATTATAAGTCTGTGAAATGGACACTTGAGTGGTTCTCGACCAACCAAAGCTGTGATGAAGCAAGACCTTCTGCCTTCAATCTGAATACTTACATCAAAAAAAGCCTTTTCACTGATGTGTTTGGGGGCTCCTATAGTTGGTGTGGCAATCAGGACAGATTCCACATCAGCCAGGTCAATATAGCCACGGCAGCTTGTGTCCTCATCCGTCTCATAATACCTCAGCTACAGGGTGAGTCAAAATGCAAGACAAATAAATGAATAAATTAAGGTAAAGACCAAAATACAAAAATGTAATAAACGACTCACCTGATGTTTTGTTACGTCCAGAACAAACCACCTAGCTTTCCAAGCTTTAAGTAATGCCCCTCGCTTATACAGAATTCCCTCAAATGATCTGTATGAACAAAGAAACGATGGCTTGTTGACTTTGTCTATAAAGTTAAATTAAGTGCTAGTTAAAAGTGTTGTCTGTCATTGTTACCTATTGTCCTCATTTTTTGGGGTAAACTGATTGTAGAGCGTGGCTGCTCTGCGATTGACCCCATTGACTGCAGTGGGGCTGCTGTCCTCCCCAAGGCCGCTGTCAGGTAGGTTCAACATGGAGTGTCTCTGATAGGCCTGCAGGTTGGAGGTGGGGACCAAACCAGGGATGGACACTGACTGTTTCCGCAGCTATGAGATAAAGGGGCAAGAGATGAAGTCAGTATACAGTATCTAGAGAAAACACTTTGCTACCTGCTCATATAAAGTACACAAACAAGGATGCTTCTTTGCTGCTTTCTAAGGCATTTTTACCACTGCATCTCCATATTTGATATTCAAATTGTTATTTACACAGAAGAATCCAAAACCCAAAAGAGTAGCTATAAACTGCTTAAATCTTCTGGATTTAAGGGTCAGTATCAATGCAAAAAATATTTGTATGGGCTTGAAACAAATACATTGCATACATGAGGGATTTCAAACAGGCGTAGAACTGTCTACGTAGTGTGCACATTATACAATTTGGAAAACAAAACAGGTAAGTAAGAAATGCCAGTCAAGGCTACATTTGTGAAGAAAGGTGGAAGTAAAATAGCTGGACAGAGAAGCTGCACTCACATTGCCCTCCTGTTTGAGGTGTTCTTGGATGCTGTCTTGCACCTTCTCAAGCGTGGTGTGCCAGGACTCAGACTGCTGCCCAAGTTCTCCCTCCAGCCTCTCGATGTCCTGCAACCACACAAATCCATTTTAAGGCTTCCTCTTTACTGGTGCCTTTGATCAACCAGGAATCATTGGGTTCTGCTTTGATATTTTTGTCCTACCAAGCAAGCATCACTTTGTTTTGATGGTTGCTTGCTTTAATAGCTTGTATACTTCCTGCTATTCACAAATAACATGGAAATGGATGAGGAGAGAAGTTCAGAAACACTAAATATTGGACAAATCCACAAGGAAAATCATGAAAAATCATGGCGTGAAAAATACAAGGTATGTTTAGTTCTATTAAAAGGTTACATCCGACCCTCCATAAACAGCAATGCAACTGAAACGATCCAGGTCCAGAAACATAGTAAAAACATTGGTAAAACTCATTCGTAGGAGGAAAAACACCCACTTCAGCTAAACCTAACCCGCTCCTAAACCGAATTGTACAAAATCGTATGAGTGAGGTCGTATGAATTTGTATGAATTAGCACAAATTTGGCACCTCGTACGAATACGTACGAATTGGTCGTGAGACTGTGTAGAGTTTACTCAACCATTCTTCTCCCCCGAGCTACGTCTTGCGCCATTTTAGAGACTATCATAACACATACGTATACTTTCTCCTACGTGTAAACAACCGCAGATTACGTACATACGCATGCTTTCCCCTGGATATAAACAAGGCTGATTTCGCCAGATACGTTAAAGCTTGCGTAAGCATTGCAATACTTTCCAAAATGGTGGAAGTTGTAACTCAGGGCAAAAGAATGGCTTAAATTGTTATTTTTGTCTTCTTTGTGCAAAAAAAAGTATTTCTATAGCGTCGAGTTGAGCCACTGATGTCACATGGACTGTTTTAAAACATTTCTGGATCAGGGATCATTTCAGTTGTGTTGCTGTCTATGGAGGGCTCTCATCGAAAATACGAACGAAGGAAAGTCTGACAGGTTTGGAACGACATGAGGGTGAGTAATTAACTACATAATTTTCATTTTGGGGTGAACTATCCCTTAAAAGGAAAAAGACATGGACTCACAGCCAAGAGTTTGGTGATGGCATCAGGCTGGGCACGGCTCACACTGCTGTAACATGGCCAGACGATCCTCCTCTTGGTGGTGGCGATGGTGTCTGAGTCTTCTGTGCTCTGTGAGCGCACCGCAATCATAGACCAGTCATAAGAGGGGCCTGTGGACAGCGTCTCCCCAGTGTAGAACTCCCATGTCGTCAGATTGGGGATCGAAATCAGCGGTTTCAACACCGCCTAAAGAGAAAACCAAGGAATCATTATTTGTTGAACTTTTCAGTTCTGACTTTACATAAAGGCCCTGTAATCAATATTAGTCACTGAATTAGTCACCCTCCCTATTTTCAAAATCTTACCCTGAAGGTATTGTTCTACCATTCTGCATGTTTACATGCACTCATCGAACACCATGTTCAGAACCATAGAAAACCATCATGATAATGTTACTAACGTAAAAAAAAAGCTGACACATTAACAGAAGAGCTCACATATTCATAAATATTCAGTCTTCTTTACTGAACAGTTCAGAAAAGGTTAAAATACACATGCATGTTTGTAAAACTAAAAGAAATATGCAAAACTTAAAACACGTGAAATTAAGTAACCACATGGTTAATTTTTTCTTTTGATTGGATTATTAACACACTTACAGAACTTTTAACTTTGAGGAAGAATGATGCTTTCACGATTACAACGTGCAACACTTTCTCCAGTGTTTGATTGTAAGAAAGAAGAACCAGCTCACAGGGCCCTTTGCTCTCACTAAACATCACAAAACATGTTTTCATTGGGCTATGGTTGACTATTGATGAACTGATTCACTCATTTTGAAACCGTTTCAGAAGATGACTGCCAGTGAGAAGATACCTACGTTAAAAACAACTTTCACTTGCAGCCTTTCCCGCTCTAGCTTTGTTTTTTTAAAGACTGTCACCACCTGATTCACATGTTACAAGACTGGTTTATAAGGTCAAAGAGGCTGTTTTGCAATTGTGGGGAAATTATTATTCACTGTGAATGCGATCTGGCAAAAGACGTCAACATGTTTGGGACTGGTAGTCAGCATAACCTCTAAGCAGAGTGCTCTAGGGTAAAGGCCATTAGGGCTGTCTGGTACCTCTGCACACACCCAGACAAGACTCTTTACCTCCGTCTCTGAGGGACTGTACAGGTAGTTGAAGAAGAGAGGGCTCTTGCGGTGCATTCGGTTGATACACTCCCAGATACAGATTCCTCTCTTGGACTGCTTTTCTCCTTTGTCCTCAAACAATGTGCCTTTAGTGAGGAGACACAAAGAAGAACTTGTGAATTACACATTACTCAGAGTAACATGATAATGTGTGAAACAAAATATCAGAAGCCAAGACTGATAAGACTAGCAGCACTTAAAAGAAGTGCTTCCAAAGGTCATCAGGGCTGCTACAGGTAAGTAAAACTTTTCTGAGCATGACTGCACGTGTCTGTCGTAACACTATAAAGGCATTCAAAGCCATGTTTATTTGAAGAACACAGCTGAAAAACATTTGGCCTATAATGTAATTATGGCAATACAAAAAGACAAACACTGTATTGTGGAGGAATGCGTGTCTCTTCTTAAAGAATGACACGAGGAGTTGTGCATACACACCATGCTCCAGGCGCTCGTAGTCCGAATCCAGAAGGAAGTTTTTGAAGCGATTGGAGATGTAGTGGTATGCCAGAAACTTCAGATAGTATTGATTAAACTCAAACTCGAGGGGGTACTGGTTATGAACCTGGAATAAGAAAGTCGATGCGTCACACCAGAGAAGCTTTTTGGCATTATTTCATGGCCACAGCGATTCAACAAATATGAGTAGAACACCATTGAGACTGCAGTTCAAGAAAATGATTAGTAAACGCCCAGGAAATGATTAGTGAAAGGGAATTTAAAAAATACAAAAATAACAGCAGCAGGAGGGACATAATAATGTACAGCCAACAGGATCTAGACAGAAGAGTTTGCAAAGTTCTCACACTCGAGGCCACCTGGACTTCCTGGCAAAAACAACAGCTGCCTCTAAGATGAGACACTTCTATTTTCAGATGCTTTCACTATATTTCTGCGGTCTGTGACATTGCACGACCTCCACTGGGTCATTCAAATGCTCTACGCCTTGATTTCATCACATATGCCTAAAAACAAAGCATGTGTGTAAACGCATGGGAGTGGTGTGCATTGTCTCTGGAGGAAGAAAAACTCTTCCTGCCCTTTACTTAATGTAGCACAGACTGAACAGAAACCCCAAAATTGGTTGTGCTAAACGTGCTGATGTGGGGAGGTGATGGCGAAACACTCCAGCCAGGACAATGCTGGCCGCAGGTTAAACGCCATCTGTGTACGATCATTTCAAAGGGGGACGGGGTAGGTGGATGTGCCGAAAGAGCAGCTCTGTCTAAATTACTTGCCCACCATGGGGATTGCAAAAGGAAAGCTAGAGCATGCATTCTGACAGCTGAGTCTTTCTCATCCACCTCCTTCTTGCTGGACGCTGCAGGAATGCTGTGAGCTCATGGACGAAGCACGGTGGGAACAAGAGAGGGGTGGTGTGAGAGACAGAGATCGGGAGTTATGAAGTGATTCTGGGCAGTGTGTGAAATAGAGAGATGGAGCAATTGGTTATTTGTTATATAGCAGACACTTATCCAAAATGAACATGGACAGTCCCATTTGGTGCAGCCTGGGGCTAAGGTGTCTTGTTCACATGCAAAATGGTCATGGGGTTCAAGAGTCATTCCATCTGCGGTTTGAACCTACAGCCTTTGGGTTTCCAGCCCACATTTTTAACCACTACGATTCCACCACCTCAGATAATGTAAAAAATCAGAAGATCATTTTCTCCTTCAGCAAGGCAAGCAATCCAGGTTACTTTGGATAAATGCGTCTGTTACACAAATGCTTATAAAGTAAACTTGCCTGATGGACACAATCAAGAAACTGGAGGAAGATGGGAGTGAAGCCACTGCCCTGGCTATTGGGGGTCAGGTTGCCACGTTGGCTAAACTTATGGCCAAAAGACAGCCACTCTTTCTCCAAAAGCACCTGAAAGCCCTCTATGGTCCTGTAGAATGGATCACTGAGCACCTGCACAAGGGAAACCACCTAAAGATACAACAGAGAGAAATACAATGAGTCACAAGCAGGGGCTGAAACTTGAGAAGTACTAAGTAAACGCTGGCCCTATTAGATTTGACCCTTGCTGACCCAGTGCATGTATCAACTCACACATCTCAACTTTTTCCTGATAAAAGCATTTACTATTAGAACTCTGCCCAGCTAGGAGTTTTCTTTTTCTTACCGAACTGCATGTGGCAACCTATTAGTGTGCAATAATCTGTACATTAAGCTTCCAAAATGAAAATTTTACTGTTGTCTTCACATTTTTGTAGGAGGTGTTGTTTCATAAATACTGCCTCATCTACACTATTTATCACAATTGTATGAAATCAGAATTTACCCTATTTACTTGCGACATTAATAATCTTATGATTAACAATTAATCCACAGGAAAAGAAAAATGCTTTCACAGTCTTTAGCCAAAATCAGAAAATTTGCTTTGTTTTGATGTAGATTTGTTAAATTAAGATTGAATCAATGATGTCACATGGACTATTTTAACAATGTCCTAACTAGCTTTCTTGTCCTTGATCGTGACCAGAAAGCTCTCAGATTTCCTCAGAAACATCTTCACTTGTGTTCTGAAGATGAATGTTGGTCTTATGTGTTTGGAATGACACAAGGGTAATTAATGACAGAATTTTAATTTTTTGATACACCATTTCTTTAACAACTCCCTAACGAACATCAGTCTTCTGCAACCTACATATGGTTCCCTTAAAATCATGTCTACTATTCAGTTTTCCATTTTACTCAGAAATGCATTAAAATGTTGAAGTAAAAATCTGCCTCAACTTCCAGTTTATTTGGAAAAAAATTATTTATAATCAAAAATGCATTGTGAATAACACATCAAAAATCTGTCTTACAGAGAAAGTGAATGTTACATGTAAAGCTTTGTTATAACCACAACCAAATTTCTACAGAGCCTATTTCCATGAGTTCTAGAAATATAATTATTGTAAGCATTATTGGAGCAGTTTCACAATGCAATAAGCAGGAGCACAACACCTTCCAAGACTGAAAGCGTGGCCATGTGACAACAACGTGATTCTGTTCTCTCCTACAAAGCCAGACATATGGAGCTTATTTAGATGAGTACATTAGATCAGGCCTACAGAGAGAATGGTAGAATGGTCAAGAAGCAGGGAAACAAACAGGAATTGACTTGAACAGGGATCACGTGCATGATTCTGCCCACAGCTACATTTAACAACCACAGTTGACACCAGAGAATACAATTCTGTTTCTAATGATAGTTAACTGATCAAGTGGGCATGAAAAATCTGAGCTGTGACCGCAAAAATGTCTCTGGCATAATACATTTAAAGTTTTAAATGCAAAATAGACTTTTTTATGACTGTTAGGCATTTGTAGGTTGACACTTCCATGACTGATTTTGTTTTGATCCAACCAATGGTCAAAGATTGGGGTGGTTCATTTATTAACCCAACAAGGTGACTGAATCTGATAATACAGTAGACTCTAAAACAAGCATCTAATTAGCAGAAGGAATAGGTCTGTTAAATTGCCACAGGCTATACCACACGTGTGTGATGCTGACCTGAGTAGTAATGTCCCAGCCATCCTCAAGACTAACTAGTACAGATGATCCGCTGTCCAGTAACTCCACCACAACCAGAACCAGCTGCAGAAGCTTGTGTAGCTGTTGAACAGATAAAGAATACAAAACAACACATTCTATGTTTAGCAATTCCTGTGCATATATTTTAACACTGCTGTGCACACTGCTGACTAAGAGCTCTCTGAGTGTCTTGGCAGAGATAATATTGTTTTATCGTCTGAGACACAGTGGACCATAAGGCCAAAGGGTTTTGTGAGTGCATGGGTTTTAGAGTGGTAAGCAACTTTGTTTTGCTTTAACTGTGTCATGCAATTTTCCCACCTTTGTCTTGTAAAGTTTCCCATGGTTCACTAGTTTTAAGGAAAGACATTTTTAACAGGGTCAGAGTCACACAGGTCAACCTGTTCCTGGTGTTCCTTAAATATAGGCCACTGTGAGTCACAATAAGGAGAAGGTGCAGGGTTAATTCTAATAACTAAGGAATGTGTGTTTAGAGGTCATGTTAACCTGTTGCATCCATTCGCTCTCCTCCAGAGCCTTAAGGAACGAGTCCTCTGTGTCTGAGGACATAGAACTGGGTGCACATGCTCTCAGAAGCTTCTTGAAGGAGCCCTTCACCTGTCTTGTCTCTGTAAACTCTACCGGCACCAGTTCACAGTTCAGTGCAGAGTCCAGTCTTAAGCCCTGTCATGGAAAAGTATTTGGTACAAACGTTAGTTTAGTTGAAGTTCTGGAAGAAAAGAGCATAGAAACAAACATTTGGATTATGCCTTTGGGTAGAACACCGTGTAGAAGTTTTGCTTGCTTCCAGACCAGTCACAAATTTGTATTTCAATAAGCTTTCCAAGACTATAAATTTCAGCAGACCAACTATTTTACTAATGTGAATAAAAAATTATATTTCCACTTTACAGGCAACAACAAAAATTCAAAACAGACAGTTAATGTACTGAGTAGGACCAGCCAAATAACTTTGAGTTTACTTGAGTTTGCTGATTTATTCGAACTATTAATTTTCCTTTTTACATATATATATATACTGAATGTTAAAGAAACACATTATCAAAAAGGTAAAAAGCAGCACAAAGTTCCTTCAGGCATCCAAATGTAATATAATTTCAGCCAAAACAGTCAATAAATCACAGCTTTTATAAATGACTATTAAAAGTTCCTTATCTAGTCATGAATTTATTATGCACCGGGGAGAACACTGTCCAAGTATTTCAGGGTGATATGACCTAGTACACTTCAACATGAAAATAACTACATAACTGCTTTCCCATAAAAGGTTCATCACACAAGGTCAACATCAAATCCTTAGCTTCTTGTCTCGAAGAACTTATAGTAAGTGTTACATCTTTACCTTGAGATGAGACTTTTCACCAAAGATGTAGAGAGCGGCTTGATGCTTGAGGAGCTGGGCCTGGAGGTTCTCAATGCCTGTAGGGGGCGCCAGATCCTTGCCAGCCAACCGCGCGCCCACATCGGCAGCAGCGGGATGCTGGATGAATCTGCTGCTAGAGCGCAGACTAGCCCACACACCTTTCAGAGAGAGGGGACACAGCAGATGTGTGTGAACAGGTTAGGCCGGATTACAAAAATTGCTTGGTAAAAACAAACCTTTGTAACAGATTTCAAGGATGGACAAACTCTGCAAAGCGTAATGTGTGAAAATGTGCTTAAGAGTACTATACACAATTATTGGTAGCTTAAAATCATAATCAAATTAGCCACATACACATGTTAAACATCTTACAAGTAAGGGGTAGGGGATGTGAAGAACTTTAAATGATGACGCACACACATATATGTTCCATTTGAATATATTTTAAAATTAAACCGATTCCTATGATCAGTGATCAAAGATAAATTATCCAGCCGTCACATGATCCATCAGCATCATTACTCTAGTCATCACATGGTCTTTCAGAAATCATTCTAACATGATATTGGTGCTTAATTATTAATAATAGTTAATAATAGTTCTTACTGTTATCGGTCATTGGATTTTCCTATTGAAATTGAAATTAGAAAACCAAAATCGGAAATTAAGCATTTACTCGTTTTTAATTACATATTAATATTAGAAAAACAAAAATGAGAAAAACATAAAACATTCAATATTACAAAAAAAAAAAAAAAACACCAAAAAAACGATTGATTCCCAATTTTGGTTTTCTTTTCCTTTGTTTTTAGCCTTTATTGTGGCAGGACAGATCAGAATTTACAGGAAGTGAAGTGCGAGGGAGAAAGGGGCGGGATCGAGAATGGTCCTCGAGTAGAGATTCGAACAGGGGACGCCCAAAGTGCAATGGCACTGTATGTCATCACGCTGCCCACAAGGCTATCAGCACTGACCAATTTAGGTTTTCTCTTCACCAAGTACAAAGACTGTTATGATCAAGGAATGATGAATATAGTTTCTGCTGTTTTATATTTTATGGAAACTGTGATGCATTAAAGTATTAAAGAAATAACCCAAAAATGTAAGTTCTATCATCGTTTACCCTAAAGATGTTCCAAATGTCTATGAATTTCTTTGTTCTGCCGAACACAAAGGAAGATATTTTGAAGAAAGTTTGTAACCAGGTTGTAAACCGGTTGGTACTACTCGAGGGTGAGTAAATGAAGACAGAATTTTCCTTGAACTATTCCTTACATATCTGGCTTCCTCCAAACCTCTCAATCCTAGTGTATCACAGTTTCCACAAAAATAGTGTGCAGCGGCACTCTTTTCAGTATTGATAAAAATAAATTATTCTTGAATAACCAAATCAGCATATTAGAATGATTTGTGACACTGAAGATATATATCAGAGTATTGATGCCTTTTTATCACAAAAATAAATTACATTTATTGGAACTGATTTTTGATCAAATAAATACAGGAGAACTTATTTATTCCATGTAATATAGATTGACCAATAACCAAAGTAATAACCTCAATAGTATGCAACATACAGTACTACCATGTTTCTTTGGAGTCACATTATCATATAGTTTACTGAGCACTCTTCTGATGCTTGTCCTGGAGGGCTGAGTTTTGTCTGACTGAGACTGAATGCTAGCTCACTCAGTAAACAGGGTCAATGCTGTGATGATTCAGTGCTCTGTCATCAGCTACTACAACACACTAAACATTCAATAACATACCACTGAACCTCAAATCTGCAGTCGCTACAGACCTGCCAGTACAAACTACTACAGAAGTGGTCTTGCCACAGTAAAGTTTACTTCAGGAAACCAGAAAGGTCAGTGGTAACCTCATTGTGGTATAAGTTTCAGACACTACAGAGGCATGGATAGAGGTCAGAGACAAGCTGAGAACATGGATTAAGTGAAGCATGGATTAGGTTAGCAAGAATGAGTAAAACAGAAACTATACCTTGATTTTGAATTCTTCCCTTAGCTGAAGCTTTTTGGTTTGAGTGAGTGAATAGCTTATCCCTGTACCCAAGTACTGGCAGATTAAAGGTTGCAGGAGTTGGTGGTGGCACAGAGAAACGGGAAATAAAAACAGAAAACAAAATTCACACACATGCGACAATCACCCCCTCTTAAGACAGGCAGGACAGTCATTAGCAGCTCAGATTATTGAGACAGATGAGAGAGAATGCTGCAGGCCTGTATAACATTAGGGTTTAGAGGTCGACTGATTTATAGTTTTTGCCAACATTTCAATATTGACTTCCTTTATATTATGATTTATGACTAATCACATCCAAAATTAACATTTTGTTTACATAATATGTGTGTGTATGGTGTATATTTATTATGTACTGTATATATAAATACACACATGCATGTAGAAATAAGAAAAATATTTAGTATACATTTTTTGTATTTATCAAATGTGTTGGGCAAGTGCTCATTGCAGATATTATTGGCCACAATAATTATGCACAATATCATTTTTGAATATATTTTATTCATACAGATTTGATATATCCATATAGGTTTTCATACTGGCAAAATCCAATATTGGTCGACCTCTATTTTCGACTGTTGTGAAATATGGAAAGATGAGGGATCAATGAAGACAATAAGTTGGTTCAATGAAACAAAAAAAGATTAACAAAAACAAAAAAAGATTAACATGAACGACGGGAACATTATGTCAATGAGATGACTGCATAAATAAGAAGGGATCAAAAAATACGGAAAAATGTAAGTATATGTGGAATACTAGTTTTTTATGTAAGTGGCGGTAAAGATGCATAAAAATGAATGAGTTGTCATTTTCAAAGCCCTTAAGCAAGTATGAGCAGTATCGATTCTGATTCTAATATAGCTAAAAATAATGTTACTAAAAATAAGGAAGTGAAAAATCAGTTCCACTTTTCCGTGAAGAGCACATGATGGGAAATGTCTTAGCCTGCACCTGCTGAAGTATATTTGGCTGTGTTGAGAGAGATTCATCTAATTTCAGGGCAAAAACATGATTCTTCAGCAGTAGCAGCTGCTATCTATAACCCAGATTTCGAGAAATATGATGAAAAACATAACATAATCATGACGTCACCTACATTTTTGTTAAAACCATGAGCCTTTTTCCCAAGAACTCAACCCATCATGACCTGGCATGTTTTATACTGAGACAAGATGTTCAAAACAAGACATAATAGACAAATATAAAAACAAGATTATATAATGAAATCAAAAGTCTTCAAATACATACACTCGTGTTGTTTTAAACCCTTATAACTCTATATGAGGGTGAATTAATGACAACGTCACTTAATGTACATCACCCTAAACGTCTCTTTGATCTGAGATGAGGTTTTAGTAATGGGGAGCTTGAATTCAGAAGATGTGAAAATCTGAATCGAATTTGGATCTATGTAATACCCTTCTCATGATGTACAATAAAGCACAAGCTGTTTTTTCCACAGCAAACACCTTTCAACTTCTTGCATGTCATATTGTATTCAAAGAGAGTGTGCACATATTGACCTAGCTGGGGAGGTGAATACTTTTGCACCGCTACAACTTCGAAAAAATCATTCACAACGGGAGTTCTGAAAGTATCTACATTTTGGATTTTATGAAACACTGTGTACTTTGGAGAATTGTGGTGACAAATATCTGCAAGTTCAGCAGAACCATCACCGCAAAAAATGAAAGAGAGGGCCAAAGTCGAAGCAGCATGAGTGTGTGTATGTGTGTGGGAAGAGTTGTGGTCTGTGACAGAACACAGATAATGAGATATCAAGACAGAAGACAGTCGACTAACGATATCAGATGAAAGATGGGGAATTGGTTTGACGCTAAATATCTCCTTGGAGTCGACGGAAATGAAGAATAGAGGCCCACTCACCTCCTCTGGCAAAGCTATTGGTGAAGGAAATGTCTAAATGGACAGGGGCCATCTTTGGTATTCTTGATGCTCTTCTTTCGCTTGCTAAAGAGATGAAAACATACACGATGCATCACATACAAACATGCCATCAAAGCCTTTTTAGAACCCTAGTGAGCTGCCAACCACAGATACAGATAACATCCTATCACACATAAAGATATAAGGTAGGTATGACGATAGATATAAAGTAGTAGCCTATATATTTGCTGACTTGCTTTTTGTAAAACTTAGACATTAGACATGCTTGTAGTTAGTAAACATTTCTGAAACCCATTTCTGCAGGCCATATCAAACATGCACTGTTATGGATCAGTTTAGTTTATGGATGCTGGTGTGGCTTGCATGCTGTGAAAGATCAGTTTCAGGGATTTATTATACAGTAAATGTTTTAAGGACACAACACTGCTTAAGTCTGGTGTCTTGTTGTAACCTATCTCAGGTATCAAGACTGTAGGTCTGATTTGAATTTAGAGGCCTTAATGCCATGGAGCACTATCATCAGAACTAAGATGAGCCATTTGCTGGTGAGAGAGGCTGCTTTTAACCCAGCAGGTGGGGATAAATAGAACATTACAGTGGCGACATTGCATAGCTGTCGGGGCAGGATCTGTGTGGTCTGAGCCATCTGCAGTACGGCTGTGGAGAGCAGCGAGTGCAAGGAGAGTGATGGATGCGAGGTGACCTCGTCATGTCCTGCTCTCCTTACATAACCATACAATTGTGCTCCAGTTCCTTTGGAAATCAGCCCAAAACATAAATAACGTTTTGTGCAACCAAGAGGAAACCAGGAGGAGATAAGAGCCTTGAAAGAACACACAAAGGGTCAAAAACAAGTCTAAACGAGAAAGTGAAGAAATAAACGTCGAGTGAAGGGATGCACCTGATGTCTTTGCAATACCTGGGGACAAGCCAATGAGGGAGCGGTTGGTCAGAGTGTTGCTGCCGTTGGTTTTGAAGTAGATGGGGATGGAGCTGAGGATGGCCTGCAGGTATTTCTCTTGTTCCAGACTGCTGGAGGTCTCTGAGGAAGTCGGAGCTGATAAAGAGAGCATCATTAGGACAATCGTTTCTCTCTTGACAATCTCACATTAATTATTAAGATAATTAAAAAGGAATTAAAACACACACACAGATGCACACACAAAATCTAAGTATTTTCCCCCTTCAATAACTATTATTTGCACTGGAAAGCATACAAAGCATATAGGATCACGAAACGAATCGTGTTCAAACAAATACATCAATCCTCCCAGTTTCTGTTATTAAAAATGTGTTTTGAAAACAAGCAGATGTGTCACAATTACAGCTGAAATCCGACAGGAAATATCTTATGGCACCAATATTTAGAATATTATGTTGAACAATCAGAGGCATTGTGTCAAAAATGTTGAGAACAGGACTAAATGGCCAAAGGTCTGGTCCACATTGTGGCGTATTCTGGCCAAAAACCACCTACGACAGGAAGACACTGACTCAGACATTACAAAATGACCCACCGCAGTTTGTTTTCTTTACGTTTCGTTAAGGAGCGAATTTTTCTGAAAGTAATAGACAGCCATGAAAAATATTTAACTAATGCTGTGGTAGATCCTATGAAAAGCCTGGCTACCTTTGTCAAATCAAGTGATTATTTCAGCTCTGAAAGTGCTTGCTGAATCAAACTAGTACTTTACAAACAAAAACCTTGTGTTCTTATACATTCCCGAAAGTTGCATGAAGTCATCCAACCAAGATCAGAGCATGCCAGATCAAGAATCACTGTTCAGTGTTGTTTGCAACAAGCGTTTGATAGTTACTGAATAGCAAGTTATCTTGGGCTGAGACTAACCTTTTATCATAATTATAATCTTAGAACAAATATTTACAGCCCTGTCTGATTGTAAACCATCCCCAAGGCTGCTTGATGTAATATGCATATTTTACTGCACAAACGTACCTGCTGGAGAAGGGTTCTGAGATTTGAAAAGTCCAACCACACTCTTGCTGTGAAAACCACCCGAACGAAGTAAAACTGCTTTGGTGCGAGGGTGCTTCCAGCACACAACTGGCAGACGGTTGTGTCGGTAGCAGCGGGACACCTTATGGAGACTGCTGTCCTGAATGGCTTGAGGCACCACCAGAAGACCAGGGTAACTGTAAACCAAATATCATCACCATTTTAGAAAAACATTCATGATTCAGCAGTTGAAATTCCTTTGAATAAAGATTAAAATGTATGTCATTGTTATTTATTGTCATTTACACCTATACATAAAGAGCACTTAAAAGTTGAAATGAAATGGAAGAATCGGCATAGCCTTATTGAGACATATCTGAGCTAAGCAGTTGGCTGTTGCTTGAATTTTTAAATGTGAGCATTGCTAACAAAAGTGGAGAGCACTATGCCTGAGACGTAGGCAGCAAGGCGGCTCACTAGGTTTTGGGTTACAACTTGCCTGCGGCACAATGAGTAGAGCCTGTTGACTGCCGTAACACGGAACTGTTCTCCGCTTTTAGACCGTGTGGAATTAGTGCTAATGGTTCCCAGTCCCAGCCTCTGATAGTCGCGGAAACAAGCTCGCTCCACTAACTGCTCCATAGTGGACTTCTCTGAGGCCTTCAGTGTGCTGCTGGCGGGGAGCTCACCATCATCCGAGACTGAAACATCAACATCAGACAACTGAAAGGCCATGACTGCTGACATGGAATATTTTTCTTACATTGTGAAATATACTTACTGGAGATGTCATCATCTTCATGCCACGTCATGCGACTGCCCTTTTCGTTTTTCTTCATAGTGGACTGACGGCCCATTGTGATCTTGCCTGCCCTTTTAGCCCCTTTTACAATGGTCTTCGATAGTGTTCTACAAGAAACAGATTTTCGTTTAATTGAACAATACACCCAAAATTCTGTCATTATTTGCTCACCCTCATTTTGTTCCAAAGCTTTATGACTTTTTTCTTCCATGGAACACAAAAGGACAATTTAACAACATCTTGGCCACTCTTTTAAAGTAGTCCATATGACGTGTGTGTTATATTCCGAAACGGCAATATGACAGCTTTGCGTGAGGAACTGACAGAAAATTAAAGAGATTGTTCACCCAAAAATGAAAATTATTCCATGATTGACCCTCAAGCCTTCCTAGGTGTACATGGCCTTTATCTTTGAGACGAATACAATCAGAGCTATATAAAACAAAATTCAAGCTTTATAATAGAAATTAATTGTTGTTCGGATGTTAAAGTCCAAAAAAAAGGCTCTATCCATCATAAGGCGACTCTGGGGGTAAACAAAGGCCTTCTGCAGCAAATCAATGCATTTGAGTAAGAAAATATCCACATTTAAAACTAAAAATGAGTGGGGTTCAGTTTTGCTCTTTCCTGTGTACTTCCATGTTTATACATTAATTAATTCAAACATTAATTCAAAAGTCCTTTATTAAACCGCTGAAGCTATGTGTTGCACTTTTTGTACTTTTTAGGACTCAAACAACATTTGCTTCCATTATTATACTTGCATTCCTGTTAGCGCCGATAGCCTTGTGGGCAGCGTGCCGGCATACAGTGCCGTTGCACTTGGGCGTCCACTTTTCGAATCCCAACTCGAGGACCGATCCCGGCCTCTCCCCCACCCCCACTTTACTTCCTGTCAACATTGATCTGTCCTATTGCAATAAATGCTACAAAATGCCAAAAAATAAATCTTTAAAATCTTGCATTCCTATTGCATACGCCTGAAAGAAGAAAGTCATATACATCTAGGATGGCTTGAGGGTGAGTAAATAATGGGCAATTTTTTTTTTTTTAGGTGAACTACTCTTATGTGTTTTTCAAAATAATTAATTAAAGGGGTCATATAATGTGATTTCAAGTTTTCCTTTCTCTTTGAAGTGTTTACAAGCTGTTAGTACATCCTCAACAAAAAAATATAGATTACATACAATACATTAACATTATTTCTGCTCTTATAACAAATAATGCACTGACCGGAAACCTGTGTTCCTTTCTTTCTGCTTGGGTAATATGAGCTGTGGTGCCGTCTGTCCTGCAGCAAAGGCAAAGGTGCTGAAGATGGACTGTGGGTAGCGGATCCGTTGCAGGTGTTTCCTGAAGATCTCTACCATCTCAGAGCTCACCTCCTCATCAAACGCCACCTTAATTAACTAAAACAATGCAAGACATACAATCAGACAAGTTGTCCAACTACTATATTATATAGAGTGATATAACTAATAGAGCTGCCACACCTTCATGAGGGAAGAAAATCTGAAAATAATCATTTGAAATTTTTGGGGGCAAGAGAAATTACTTGCAGAAGTGCTTTGAGCTGGATAGCAGTATGGAACAAGATCTTTTCCCACTTTTCTGGAGAAAACATTCCAAAACGAGGTTTGGCCGCGCAAGCGCTTGTCTGTGTGACCTCATATCCCCTCTCCATCTCCCCAGAACTCCTCTATCTCTGCTCCTCAGGAGTCTGACCTTAACTCTTGCATGGACTGCAGCTCTTAATGAGCGCCTGATAATATACCCCAGACACCAACTGTTGGCAGCCACACATGGGCAGACCAGCACAAATGACCCTCGCTTCCATACAGGCCCTGATTTTATAGCTTAAGTTAGTAAAACGATAGGAATGAGCCATAAAATCTTTATGGCCCTATAGTCCATGCATAGTGAAGAACACAACATGTGCTTCTCTTGCTCTGTCCTCATCCATGAAGAGACTTCTTGATAATGAGTCAACCAGAGAGACGTCTGAGACGTGTACATTCCTCTTTTGTGAACATCAGTTTAATCAAATTATTCCTAAAAGGGCTTTTCTAAACAAATGCTCTAATAAAAAAGTGCATTACAACAGTTTGCATCTGGTTCTCTGAAATCGAAACGACTTTCTGCTAAAAACAGAAAGGTTGAGGCACAACAGAGAAGTTGTAGATTCAAAACCAAATTACAGGCAATAAGAAAAGCTAATGTCTGCTTTGGTTCGGAAAACAACTTGCCCCATATTACTGTAGGTGTTTGTCATGTTAAGGGTTAAGAAGAACTATTGGGAAATATGCAATTTGTATTCCAATTAAAAATTAATTTACTGGCTACGTATTCTGTGTATCAATACCTGGAAGGAGGCGGATCTTAGCTGAAGCCCCTCCTGCATGTTTTGCTGTAGCTGGTTCTGAATGGTGATTTTTTTCTCCTTGGTCAAAGTGGATACCGGAAAACTCCTGATCACGGCTTGTTCGCCAACTGAGCACACACACAGACACAAACATAAACACATCATTACAGCTGGGTAAAACTATCTAAATATAGAACAGTAAACTCTCTAAACTCTTTCAAACAAAGTTCTTTGACTCATGCTTTTGTTGTTGCAATCACGTGAGTTCAGTGAAAAAGATTCAAATGCATTTAGAACCAATTCTGTTTGACGTCAAACCTGGCTTGACGTGGTTTACAGCAGCAATTTTAAATGTGTATAAATGTATATATGGCCTGGGCATTGTTAAAAGAACAATATGGATAATTGCTTAAAAAACTTAAGGCCATTGCACACTTGGTATGAAATTCTAGCATGTTGCATAAAATCAGGGTCAGACTTTGGAAAACGCATCACAAAATTCCAGAAAGCTACAAAATTGTCTTTACCTAGTTGGTCATGAGGAGTGCCTTTGAAAACAATACGGTGAGTGGTGAGGAAGAGTGCTCCCTCTGCTGGCAGGATGTGTGGCCCTCCCAGAAGGCCGCCGGTGGCCTCTTCTCTACCATCAGGGTCTAAGACCACCCGTAGTCCCTCGGACACCAGCTCCTCTCCGGGCAGCAGGGCAGGCCGCAGGATCTTGGGCTGGGAAAAATCATTGTCATTAGAGTCTGCTGAAGACCAGGAGCAAATGCTTTGGTACGGGGATGATTCACTACCTTTCTCCTAAACAGAAATATAAGATTACACTGTTATTCAGTTTGTACCAGAAAAAAAGCCAAGTTTTTGTGGTCTGCTTTTTGACAGACAACAAACGATTCTCTTGATGATGGCGTAAGCATCATTTATTAAGTTTAGTTCCAGGCACAGTAATCACACTCAAGCCTTGTATGTTTACCACCAGAGACACAACCCATCAATTTTTACACTGTCCAGAAAGCGTGTTCTGTCCTGGGGTCATTATCTAGCTCATTAGCTGGATTCGAAAGGGTGACAAGAACTGAAACGGAGCCGATAAAAGAAAAAAAATACAGCAAGTATTTGTTATGTGGAAATCTGCGGTATTAGAAGAACAGTCCACCTCACACTGGGGATGCCAGTTGGGATCTCTATCAGTTACTTCCCTGGATTTGCACACTAATAAACAACCTACCGTGGTTACTTTTTCTTCCCGAAAAACAAACTTGGTCCTGTACAGGAACCAGGACTTTATCCAGGCTAGAATTCCCTCTTCAACCAAAGCATCTCAGAAGAGTCTCCATTAATCATCACTTTGACTACACACGATTTTAAGCTTTACACTGAAGTCAGGCAGTATTTACTGCAGAGTTTTTAAAAACAATACTATATTGATTCAATTTTGATGCATACAATACAAGAAACTTGCCATCTTTAACTACCCATAATTTCATAGCAATCAACAGTTTCAAGAAAAAAACCCCCAACATATTAATGATACATTGATTTCACAAAAAAACATGCATCTTTTCACTTTACAAGACATTAACTGAAAGCCATACAAAGCCAGAGCTATCTTTTTTAACTTGTTCTAAAAAAAACACATCTATAAACACGTCTCAAGAAATATCTGCATACACACACTAAACCGACTTAAAACAATGCAGTATACATGCCAGAGCAGTATGTGGTGCTGTAATTCTGCCACAGAGATGCAATAAAAATGGAAAAGACGACATCATCATTTCACGAAATATAAACATTTGCTGTACACATGAAAAACAATTAGAGCCCAGTTTCAAAAAATAGTGGTTTCAGGCTCTCAAAAAGCTGGATCTGTGCCAATGAAACGGCAATATGACAATTGTTTTCCCTTATACAGCTAAATGTGTCTCTTTGTAGAACATTGGATACATTTTGGTTCGCTTTTTATCAGCTGTTTGGACACTTATTCTGAAAGCACCCAATTACGCAGAGGATCCATTGGTGAGAAAAGTGATGTAATAACCAAAGAATATAGAATACCTAAGACGTGCCGCTTTTGTTTTGAATGGTCTATCGAACGAAGCCCTGCCTTCTGAGCAAAAGAACCAATCCCTAATCAGTAAAGTCAGTGCGTGACTGTAAAAGTCCCGGTTAATATACAAACAGTAAGCATTCTGAGACATGCGCCTAAATAAGCCAGTCTAGCCTAAACAACAACTCTATTTGAGCAGATTTGTTGTCAGATTTCATTGGTGATTTCAAATATGTCATTTTATTGTAAACTTGGTGTACATTTAATCCATTAACTTTTGACTTGAGTCATTTTGACCAATTCATTAAAAGAACAAACCTCTTTTTACTAGTGGAGAGCAAGTTCTTACCTTCTGAATGGGAGGCAGTCTTCTGCTTTCTCTGTGGACTGCCTCTAGAGTCTCCATCTGCATTGCCACAAGACCTTAAGAAACAGATGCATATCTTATTCAGGAAACTCTGTGGACAGTCACTGGGTAACAGTACTATCCATTTAATATATTGACTTGTCCTACAGAGGAAATGTCCTATTTTTTATATTATACATCGTAATTATTTTCCATGCAGTTTTGACCACAAATAATATTTCTGATGCATAAAATACATTTCGTCTAAAATTAATTAGTACTTACAATCTTTATACAAATATATCCATTTTAACCTAAAATCGTAATGTTATGTCCGTGCAACTCTCAATTTGTTTGAGTGTGTATTGAGTGACTATGCATTCATTGTTTTACCTGGAATCATACTATGCAGACTCTTGATATGGTCCTGCGTCACTCCACTCTCTGTGCACACTTTGTCAATGAAACGAGAGATAAATCTCCCCACAGAGTTGGCAACGTCACTGGTCTCAGAGTCTTCAAATCCACTCTCGGTGTCGAAGCTCTCGGCCACACTTCCTGCAATACTGTTTATTGCACGACACTAGTTACATAGCAGACTTACAACACAACCACAACAAAAGCAATGCTACTCTCAATATTCTTAAAATAACACGCGGCTATTTAAAGAGGCTTTGATGTACTGTACCTGTGCTACTTTAGTTTAGAGACCCGTCACAATTCAATGTCTGTTTAGTCTGTCGCACACAATTGGTCTGAAATACCACAGTTAGGAAGCGGACAGCTCTGATATCTCCCGGTCTTAGTGCACATTGTGCTGGTGGAAAAGTGATGCAATTTTTACATTTTGTTAAAATTAACAAGACTTGCTGGAGGTTATTACATTTTATTAAGAAAGCTAATTATTAATTATATTGAATGTAAATTTAAAATAAATATATGGGGCTGCACAATAATCATGATATAGCTAAGTGTGTTAATGCTTAATTTCATTCCTTTAAATAACTGTATAGTTTTATTCTATTATTCGTTTTTTTCTTTTACTTTACGGTACATTTGTAATTTACAAAAGTAAAATATTACAGTAAAAGCACTACTTCTACTTCGGTAACACTTTACAATAAGGTTCTTTAGTTAACATCAGTTAATATGAGCTAAGAATGAACAATGCTTCTACATCACTTATTAATTATTACATTTATGTTCATTTCAGCATTTACTAATGCATTATGAAAATCACAAGAGTTAACATGAACTAACTGTATGTTTCCTAAATAACATTAACAAAGACTAATAAAGGGTGCAATAAATGACACCTTATTGTAAAGTGTTACCTCTGCTTCTAATAAACAAATAATTGTATATATTTTTTATATGATCAACATCAGAGAACAGTGAAAATGCATACGTGTCATTAAACTATTGCAATATTAAATTCAAATCTATTGTTTCAAATACATTTTTATGTCTCAGCAGTTTGGCTGACAAAAAAGGTTTGGGAATCCCTGCCTTGAAGGATTTTATTGTCTGGCAGGTGAAAATGGTAAGTCAGATCGCTCAGCAACATAATAGCATACTTCTCAATGTACAAAATTCCCTAATCCTAGGTGCAAGCGAAACTAAAATGACATGCTTGCCATATCAAATACCGTTAATTAAAAATAAATAGTAGAAGGAAAGCATGTGACACTTGAGACTAGCACTTAAAACTCTCATTGTGCGGTTACTGGCCTTGAAAAATTTCTGAAAGGAAGAGAAAAGGACAAGAGGAGGGAAAGATCAACCCCAGAGACATGCATTTGGCCAAACATCACCTGTTTTGACTATGAAGCCTCCCAAAACTCACACATTTTATTATTACTACAAAGCTCTACATCCTGATCCCTTCATCTTTTTGGTTATGGCTGAGCGCTCCCTCCACAAACGTTCTGCTACAGCAGGGCAGCACTCGGGCTACTGGAAAGGCTGAGACGGATGTGTGGTGTATAACTGGACAGGACTCTTGAGGAACTACACCAGGCTACTTCTATTTACGTTTTCGACTTAATCAACTGTATAGTTTTCTGCTGAGAAACAATCAAGCTGTTTTATATTGCAATTATAGTGTGTTTCGTAACCGAGGTGAAAGGACAACCGTCAGCCCCTGCTGTGCATCTTTTCCATTTCATGATCTGATTTAAACCAGACGTACTGGAGCACCACTGACCTGCAAAAGTGTTTAGAGCTAGAACCTGTTCTATTACTTTGCAGGACTACAAATGACACGTTGAAATTTTGCTTCTCTGTGACATTTTTACTTCGAAGCAATGAAACCGATTGGAATTATTTTCAAATGATTATGTAATGGTATAAAGCTAATTGTGCTTGAAATATGCTGTTTGCATAAGCATTTTTATAGTTTTAAGAACCGCCTTAACAAAATGATCTGATTTGAACACTTTTGGACGACTTTTTTGGACAGATCAACTCCAAGTTAGTCCAATGAAACCATTTTCAAATGGTGCTACAAAATGTTCCTCATCAAAAGCTCCATTATTAAAGCTGTAATTGATTTCAGTGGTTTATCTCCAGATCCTCTAGACACTGAATAAAGCAGCCACATCTGAACACACATAATGACTTATATGTAATAAGTTTTGTAATTGGCAGAACAAACAAACAAACAAATGCCTAGGAGTTTATACACTATAATTTGAAGCAATGCGCATTCCCATAGCATGAATCTGGCGCCCCATATTTCCCTATATTTATTGTTTTTGTGGGTATTATTTTGCTCAGATGTCAGATCTCATTTGAGCACAAAATATTCTCTGCTATAATGAGTTACTATTAAGTCTTTTGACAAACTGTAATTGCATTTTACCCAGTTCCTTCTGACTTTTTTTCCATTCTCATAATCCTGACACATTATATATGCTGCTGGATCTTTAATCGGTACTGAATCTCCTTCCTGCGTGATCACTGACCTCTATGTGGGTTCTCCTTGATCGCACAGAGAATTTTGAGTGACGACCTTTATTAATCAGTGTCTGGGAGGTTTGTTGTAGTAACTTGGACTTCCTGAAACACACATTTTTCCTTTCTTCCTTTCGCTCTAATTTCAGATTCACAACTTACACAATGATCCATTAAACTTAGGGAATTTTATGTGGAGCAAATGTGGAAGATATTTTAATCATTTGCAGGTAGAGGTCAGTCGTAAGGCAAATGAATGAACAAGAAGCATTCTTAACTTTTAAATGTATTATTTTAGTTGCATATTATGAGCTAAAATGGCATATAAAATTAAATTTTAGATTTTAAAGCGCCCCTGTTATGAAATTTTGTTTAAAATGACCTTTCACGCAGTGTGTAACAGCACTAGGTGAATAAAAACATCCTGCAAACTTTAAATCTGAAAGTGCACCATGTATAAAGTCTCTCAAAAGGAGTCAACTCTGAATCACGTTTTTTACTGAATTCGAAGCCGTTTCATTTTGATGTCACACATTGCCCGCCCACTTATTAGTCTTTTCGCGTTGGTCAGAATGAAAAATGCTAATTAATTCTTTGCCACTAGGGGCAGCTTTCGGAGTGGTAAAATAGTGTTTTCCATGGTAACAAAGCGCTCTAAAAATACGGCAGAATAGGGTGGGGTTAGGAAAAATGAATCGTTGAGCGAATCATTTGGGAGTTGTTGAGCAAGTAAGGTACAAATGAACTCATATTATAAGAAAAGGAAAGTGTTTTGTTGGTGGGGGTCTGCAAAATATGAACCTTTCATTAACCATAATAGGGGCACTTTAAGAGGCTGGAAAACTACATTCTGTAAAGTGAAACAGCAGAGATAACCAGTAACTCAAGCAATGCCAATGTCATGTGTTCCATTCTTAAGGAAAGTAGAAATCCGTGCCTGGAAAGGTTGCTTTGGATAAAAAAATAAATAAAAATCTGCCAAATGCATCTGCCAATGTACTGTAAATAACGTATATACAGAAGGAAGTCTCTTGCCTGTTAGTGAGGATGCTGTTACTGCCGCTCTCCCAGTCGGCAGCAGGCGTGGAGCGCAGCAGCTTGTTTTTGCTGGTGTCCAGTGGTACGAGCAGATAGACCATCAGGCTGGCGTAGTGGATGGCCTGGCTGAACACTGTGCTTTCCTCATTTTTGACCAGCTCATGCTGCTTCTCTTTGCTCAGACTGGGCCAAGCACGCAACTGCTCTGCCGCGAGGTCCATAGCGGTTCGTTCTGACTCACTGCATGCTGTGGACAGTGTAGTCTGTTCCTGACAAAGAGAGATGGTCAGAGAAACAGGGTTAAATGATACCTGTTTCTGCTTGAAACTGTGCCAGGGGCAATATTTTTGTTGATTTCTATCAAACTCCATCATGTTTTGTCTGACTTGAATGACAACCAAACTTGTTACTACAAAATTTACTCATGAACAAACATGGTGGTCTTTGTTTACACCTAGTAAGAGATCAAGTTTTATTATCTTTTTAATCACTTATAAACATAACTGTATTCATAAACATAATGGTAACACTTTATTTTACAGTCCTGTTTCTCATATACATAGTATGTCCTTATAGTAACTACACTAACCAGGTAGTGTACCCTGAACCTAACTGTAGCCCATGTATTTATTAGGTATTACCGGAACTGAATAAATACAATGTTAAGTGGGTTATAAATATAATACTTCAGTTAAGGAAAGTTAAGAAAAAATCTAATTTGATGTGTGTGTACCAAATTTAAAAAAATGAAAAGTGTTCATGATGGTCTTTTTGGGGCAAAAGTTGAAATTTATGTGGTCATGTGGTGTAACCGTCAAATAAAAATAAGGGAATATTCATGAGCGCGCACATCTTAATTTTTTTTTAAAAATTGTTTTTAAAATCCTATTTTAAGTTTTTCTAAAATGTAGGGATTAGTCAAGCCAAAAAGTTGATTTCAAGACTTTACCTTGATCTTGGCAGTGATGAGTTGTTTTTCCTCAGGAGCGGTGAGGTAAAGCGCTCTGATCTGGTTTTGCACCTCAGAGTAGAAGGTGGCCTCCCAGAACTGCTGATTGGTCCAAATGGGATGGTCTTGTACACAGGTGTAAGCAAACTGGTCCACGCCAGCTGCCAATTTCTGTAAGCAAGAAGATGGATCAGCAGGCAGCACAATGTGAATTAAACTGCTAAGATAAACACAGTGCCTGCTACTGTCTATATACTGTAACAGGCCGAATTAGCCAACCTGTGGTCCTCACAGCTCATGAAACCAACTGGGCAGTATGGCGTTTGTAAAGAATCCATTAAAAAGCATGATGAAAACAGGAAAGCAACATAATGCTGCCAATGGTTTAAGGAGCAATCTGTCATTTTTAGTGGTCATAATGTTCTCAACACATACAGTAGGCCTCATACAGAGAGATTGCAAAGCAAGACTTTAAAAACATGACTCTAATGTGTTTCTGTGCTTTCCGACGCAAAGCAGATCACCTGTGGGCTTCTTACCGACTCTGAAGGACATCTGCTAAAGCCATGAAGGCTGTATTTATTGTATTTGCACATACGGATGTAGAACTTGCAAACCATGCATGGCGCTATTCTCACCTTCTATTGGTCTGTACAGCTCACACCTCAGATTAAATTACCATCTAATGTCATCTTCTTAAAACCCCTGAACATACGTTATGACAAACAGTCTCTGCTACTTAGCTTCCTTACAGCTAACCAAACCACAATCGCAAGTGAAATGGCAGATGGTAAAAGGGAAAGAGAAAAAGCACCAACAATTGAAAGACAGAGGCAAACATCGTAATAAGCAAGAACAGATTCTGGCCATGTCCCAATTAGCATACTTTACTAGGCACTTAAAGCATGTGCTTCACTGGTGATAAAAAGTATGCACATTTGATTATGCAGAAAGACAATATGCCAGTATTGAGACATATTTAATTCCAAAAACCTTGTGTGTTTAATGCAATTCCTTTGGAATTATTTCCAGCATTAAAAATAGCTGGGGCTGATTTGCCATCGCTTTTTTGCTATTAATAAATAATATCGTGAGAGAACCATCAAACTCATCTTCCATTTCACAACAGGTTGTAGTTAATGACAAATAAATAAACACGAATGCATAGATGCACCTGAAATAGCACACTATCTTAACTTACAGACTTTACATTACATGAAGTGTACAAAACGCAGACTTGTTGCATCCCTGTTCAGCAGGGATGTTTGTTGAAGAAAAAACATGACTTCTTGATGCTTCTTTACTGAAAATGTGCTATTTAAAACTCTTGAGGTAAGACGGTTCATGAAGACAGTAGCTGGTTTCTTTATGGTGGTGTTGTATCAGCTCAAAACCGATGCATATTCTAAAAGTGAATGTTTTCGAGATCAGCTCAGCAGAGGATCTTGGGAAGCCCCTTTTGCTGTTTCAGTAAATCCAAACCCAAGCATGTATAATCCCTGTACATCTGAAGGCTGTTTCACAAATATGCATTTTCCCACTCTCTATCACTGGGAAATTACCAGCAAGGACATTAATGTGAAGGTTTGTTTGGACAGTTGATCTTTCCCTGTGTAGTCTGGAATGTCTAATATGTATTTCAACACCAGGAGACCCTATAATACTGATTTGTCCACATCAAGCTGTGCTGATAAATCCAGCTCATCCATAATTCTGCTGGCCAGGTTGAAGCTCTGGGAGCTTGAAGATATTCTAAGGCTGTCTAGACCCCATTTCCTTAAGGTTGACATACAGATGGAGCCGAGTGAAAAAGTGGCATGAAATGCAGCAGTAGAAACAGTGCAGTTGTTATTATAGGATGCGGACCAGGAACACACTGCCAGAGTAAAATTATTTGTCTTCAACACGGTTGTGACTGGCAGCAGATGGGGGTTGAAGTGTGCCGATTTGCCGGTTCTCCAACAGCAGATGTGAGGGGGTCAGCTCGACCCCTTCCAACTGTACAGCCTTGGCAAGAAAACACACGTCAAGACATAAGATTCCAGGGGGGACTTTGTGAAAGTGTTTAATGGCAGGCAGGAGATGTGGAGTTAAAACTGATGCCCTTGAATGAGTAGAAGACATTTTGATGGTCTCTCTTCTAAATAAAGGGGGTCTCGATTGTTGGTTGTCAGTTGTCAGAGTTTTTGCTCATGTCGCACCAAATCACCAACCTTCTTCTAAAAAGTGACTTTTTGATTAGATTTCACTGCCAGGTTTGCTTTGGTCCAATATGGCCTATCAGCTCCAGTCACCTTGACCAAGTAGGTCTATTAGGTTGACCTTGGCACCACGGCCAGTGTTTTAGTTGAATTTCCAAACAGGGATAAAAAGCAAATGCTGAAATTGTTTCAGAAAAAAAAAAAGATCTCACTGTGATCCGTGAACAGTACAGAGTAATGATTTACCAACATTATGGAACAAATCCCTGCTTACTTAATACTAAGAGACATTCCATTTGCTGAGCCAGGAAGGAATCAAAACAGTCCAATTTAAATGCATTGTGTCGTAAAAAATGCACGTCTACGTGAGCTAAAAGACATGTAGGATTAAACAGGGCATTTACAATTATGATTTATGTCAAACAAGAAGAGCAACAAAGAACATCAGGGCAAAATGTTAAATGGTTGAACAAACAGAGCCGTCTGGCCCATCGGTATGCAGGACATGCTGTAATCATGTCCCACAATGCAAAGTAAACAGGAGAAGGTCAAGCTGTGGTCAGCGAGAGGCATGGCATGGTTATGCTAGTTCGTGAATTGACAAGAAATTAATGTAACTCCTTGACGACTACAAACACCCCAAATCCTGAACTGTTTGCTCACCCCAAACACTTGCCTGCTGCAGACAGTGCCAGAGACATTCGTGGTACTTTCAAACCACAGTTGTATGCGCAAATGGCATTCATTTATTTTTTTTAAGACAGATACCCAATACTTTACATAACAAATACAGACATGACATTATTTACAGGCAAACAATGGAAAATCTCCCCTTTCCCATAAAACGGTCCCGTGGCTCTATGCAGCATGTGACAGTCTGCAGCGCAAGTGGTGTGGTCAAAACCTGACCATTCCTATTATCATTTGGCATATTAAGACCTATTTTTAAATGTATGTATTTCAATTGCATATACAATTTTTATTAATTTGGATAACAGGGTTTAAAGGTGAGACACTTCAGGGAAAACACTTTTTTTTTTTGGCTGTTGATGGATAGGAAAAGAGGAAATATCCTCTCTGTAAACACTTTTGACTATGTCATTAAATAATCATCCAATGTTACATTTTTTGTTCTTTGTATGCAAATTAGTGCATATTTAAATGAGATAACCCATGCTCATACCACATAATACAGCACATTTGAATCATATTCCATTTTTAACAAATTGCATTTACATTTTAGTAATTTACCAGACGCTTTTATGGAAAGCAACTTACAAATGAAGACAACAGAAGCAATCAAACCAAACAAAAGAGCAATAACATACAAGCACTAAGTCTCAGTAAATGTAGCAAGGTGTGTTTTTTTTGTTTTGTTTATAAGAAAACAAGAAGATAGAATATAGAAAATATTCAATTTTTTTAATAAATAAAAAGCAGACAGAAAAATATACAATAGATAGTATCTATAGCTAGAGGGTCAAATACACAATCAAAGATTTTGAATTTTATAATTCTTGTCAACCAGTTAAATTACAATTAATAGGACAAAATACAGAAGAACATATATGAAATGCTACAAAATAATCAAATGTTTTTGTGACCACGCAGCACATCAAAGTGAGTGTGAGAAGAGCGATTTCAAACACTGCTATCAACAAGACAGACTACACCAGTCCCGGATAATGTTTTCTCATTAACATGCTACAGGTGTGCAAGCAGAACAAAACAAGCTCCTCAAAGGTCCACAACCTTCCCAGTCCTCACAGCAGACATAACTTTACAGTGCAGCAACAATGACACCTGACGATCTCGGTCGAGACTGGGGTAATGTTTTGAGATTGAACATTCACTCAAATACGAACAGGCCGCTCACCAAAAGAGAGCTTGTTGAGTAGGTTCTCATGTCCGATGGCATGCAGACCTTGACTACAGAACAGCATAGCCCTCTGGGAAAGACGACAATGTGCTGGAGGATTTCCACAAGGAGCCAGCTAACCAAGTGAAAGTGCACAGAACAGCTCTCATATTCTCACAAATACAAAAACGGAGTGTGACAAGGCGCTGACAGTTTATTTCACGCTGAGTGCTGCACACTCGGGGTGTTTTTTCTTGGTGGTGAGAGTTGAAGAATGTTCAACTTTGGGGTACAATCCAGCGCACATCACTGTCACATCTCAACCAGCCATCCAATCACTATATAAAAACACTTAGGTGGACACATGGCCTCAGGGCAGCTCTGAAGATGAAGTTTGTTTCGTGCCCGCATATAGTGAGATGGCAGAAGCTGAAAACACAGCAAGCAATACATGTGCTTGAGTGAGTGTGTAACAGACAACTGTGCCAATCATTGAGCCAGAGAACTGCAAAACAAGCAGACTGCA
>JAUMHI010000243.1:2783482-2795047 GCA_032359435.1 Enteromius unitaeniatus | reverse complement strand
ATTTGGTAGTTCCTGTCATTATGTTATTATTAGTTGATTCGTGTCCACCTGTGTCTCCCCAGCTGCCCTCACTCATGACATTTGTATTTGTGTATAAATCCCCTGTCTTTTGAGTTCCTTTTGGTCAGTCAATGTGGATGTCACCCGTGTTTGTACTCATTTTGGATTTTTAATGTCACCACTGGAGGTTTGAATCTTGACTCGTGTTGGTTATTAAAAAGACTTTAAGTTTAATTAGAGCTCTCGTCTCTAGCGTTCTCCTTCTCTCTCTCCAACAAAACCGGCGTGACAAATTGACTGACCAAACAGAAAAAAAAGAAAGCGCAAGATGCCTTGGGCAGAGTTTATTCTGCACCGCCTCACTCACAGGCTACCACCTTACCCCACGCCAGGAGAGTCTGGGCGCTTCAACGAGCCTGCACTGCCTGAGCGCTTCAATGAGCCTGCACTGCCCGAGCGCGAACCCACGTTGTCTGAGCACATTGAGGAGCTCACATTGACGGAAGGTCCCTCCAAGCCAGCATTCCCCACAACCTGCCACATGCTGGATCTGTGGCAGGGTGAGCCTGTGTGGACTCCAGCCCCTGGATTACAGCTGGTAGTGGGGACTTCTTACCCTCCTGAGCCCGCCGCGCTTCCAGAGCACCCTCCTGAGCCACAGCCAGAGCCAGCCACAGCCCGAGTACACATTACCAAGGCCACAGCCTAAAGAAGAGGTGAGCCTCCCCAAGAAAATGTTTTCGGGGGGGCTATAGTGCCCCACAGAAGCCGAGGGCTGCCCACGAGTCACCACAGCCGCGGCCATCTCCTGATCCGCCTCCCAAGGCTCCTGATCCGCTACGGCCACCCAAGGCTCCTGATCCGCCTCCCAAGGCTCCAGATCCGCAGCGGCTGCCCAAGGCTCCCGATCCACCCTAAAGGCACCATGGACTCTGCCCTTGTGGCCTTTAGGGCGCCCTCCCCGGTTCTTTTTCTTTTAGTTTTTTGTTCTTTACGCCGCGAGAGAGGGGAGGGGGAGGTAATGTAACGTTCTATGTAATGTAACGTAATGGGTTTGTACTCATTTTGGATTTTTTATGTCACCACTGGAGGTTTCAATCTTGACTTTTGTTTTGGTTATTAAAAAGACTTTAAGTTTAATTAGAGCGTTCTCCTTCTCTCTCTCCAACAACACTGGCATGACAATAACGTTATGTATATAACACTAGTTATTAATGTTCTGCATTTCTGTTTTGAGCTGCACAAGCTGAAGATGACCAGTAGAGCATTGGATAGGATTTTAATCAATGGTATTGAACTCATTATCTCATATAGAATATGATTCGATATTTATACAACATAACATTAATATTACAACATATGCTATCTGCGTGGCTCTGAATGTACACCTGGATGCATTCTTATCGCAACAATGTGCAGAAACATGGCAAGTAATATCTACACAATAAACAGCTTTTAATTATAATGGTGTTCTCATTATAATGTTATGTATATGATAGTCCCAGGCTTAGTTATTAATATTCTGCATTGTTGTTTATACTGCTTGCACTGCACGCTGAAGAGATGATCACCATTACTACAATAAATGATGATGGCATCAAAAATCACAACAAAGGAAGAAAATAATTTAAAACAAAGGCCAGAGCAATACTTTACTCAGTGTCAACCTTATGTCATCATTCTGGATCATAATAGCCAAAGCCTCTGAACTGAAAAAAACCCCCACCTTGAAATGCTCATAGCAAGGCGCTTTGGTGGCCACGCAGACTTAATGACGAAAACATGTCAAATCAGCTATCATCTGGATTTTATTGGATTTTCCAGCAGGGTAATTAATATGATACACATGCTTAACTTATTTATTATTTTTGCTTTAATCCCTAACAGGAAGAAGAGTTTTAAGATGATTCGATCCCAGTCTATGTCACTGCAAATACCATTAACTGTAGATAGTGTCCGGGGTGTGGTGACGCCCCTCATTTCCCCTTCATCTACCTGTTCCTCCATCTCACAAAATTTTCCAGAATATCAAAGAGTCACGATAAGTGGAGACTACTGTGCTGGGGTGTGTATTACTAGAATTTACAAATAACCAACTTTCTCTACTTCCTGCCATAATTTGTTGAAAGTTCATGTTTTAACAATTGTCTTTTGTCTTACGATAACTATGTACTTACAGATTACGGTTGAGGACTATGAGCAAGCAGCTAAAAGTCTGCTAAAAGCTCTCTTTATTCGAGAAAAATACTCAAAACTGGCATATCACAGATTCCCACGGACCACTGCACAGTTTCTACGTAATGCAGCAAATGAAAGGTGGACAGAAGAAGATGAAGTCCATCCAGGTACATCTGTATTTGCTCAAAATTCTAAATCTAACACTACACTGGAGACTATATTCTTTTTCTAGCTTTATTTTAGGCTCTATAAGCATTTCAGTGGAATTTTTTGTTTACAAAACTATATTTGCCCAATGTCCCTTTTCAGTCCCTGCCTAATGTCCCTTCCCAAGACTTCAACGCTGAGCTAATTTTAGAAGACATAAAAGCTGACATGAGTTATGTGCAGCTCAACTAAGAACATTTGAAAATTCTGTGGTAGAATGGGAACAATTCTTTCTCATCTGATGGGAAAACCAGTATTTTGTTATGCTAGTCACCAGCGAGGGATGTTGTACTGGTCTACTGCTGTTTTCCATACTAACTTTATCAACCACCTTAATCAACTAAGTTTTTTTTTCCATTCTTTTGCTCTCCACAGACATCTGTCCCTGCCCTGGTGAGGGAGAGGACCCTTACAGCATGGAGAATATTCCAGACAACCTCAATTATCAGATGAAAATGAAGGATGGCATTATTTATGTATATGAAAACACTGAAGCTCTGAGTATGAACAAACCACGTTGTCTGCCTTATCCAGACTTGGAAACATTTGCCATTGATATGAGTTATGTGCTCGCCATGATCGCTGATGGGCCTACGTAAGTCCCCAAACAATAGTCAATACATGTAATTCTTATCTCAATACCTGAGATTTCTGAGATCTAAAACTGTATTTTTTTTTAAACAGTAAGACCTATTGTCACAGACGACTAAATTTTCTTGGGTCAAAGTTTTACCTACATGAAATGCTGAATGAAATGGCAGAACTAAAAGAACTCAAGGGTGTTCCTCATAGAGATTTCTACAATGTTAGAAAGGTATAATTTGGCACATTCATTGGTATATGCAAATGTGATTTTCCCTGCTGACTAAATGTACACAACGGCTAACCTACAGGTGGACACACATATCCATGCAGCTGCATGCATGAACCAAAAACACCTGCTGAATTTCATTCAAACCACCTATAAAACTGATTCAGAGAGAGTTGTCCTTGAGAAGGCAGGGCATAAGCTAACCCTCAAACAGGTGTTTAACAACCTGAATATGGACCCTTATGATCTTACTGTAGACTCCTTAGATGTCCATGCCGTAAGTAACATCTTATCTACAATATATGTTGTATATGTTACAGCCTAATGATATGCTGGCGGCTTGTACAGTACGCTTCATGTATAGTCTGTTTACAGGGCAGACAAACCTTTCATCGCTTTGACAAATTCAACTCCAAGTACAATCCAGTAGGTGCAAGTGAGCTACGGGAAATCTACTTGAAGGCTGACAATTACATTGAAGGGGAGTATTTTGCCCGCTTGATCAAGGTACAGTCCTTTTGTCTAGATTTGCACTTTGTTTTCATCAACACAGATTATATTAGTATAAATATTAATGCATTTATTTGTGTTCTAAACTTAAGTGATGTTTGCGCCTGAGCACAGTTTTGTAACTGTAGACAGTCTAGATATCGACGACTGTACTAGTTCAGGGTAAATATAAAGTTCAGATAACTTACATTTATTATTTTTTAAATAATTTATAACAGGACTTTATTCCAAAATGTATTCTGTTACATATTTCTATTGCATTCTATAATAAATGTGTTCTATTTATGAGTCTTCTGTGTCTCTTTGTCTTTGTCAGGAAGTAGCACATGATCTGGAAGAAAGCAAGTATCAGCATGCTGAACCGCGACTGTCCATCTATGGACGTTCCCCTGAGGAGTGGGAAAGTCTATCCCATTGGTTTATTCAGCACAAAGTGTACTCTCCAAACATGCGCTGGATCATACAAGTGCCCAGAATATAGTAAGCATAGGGTGACCATATACAGGACACATTCTTGCCAGGATTTCTATATTGCCTGAAAAATCCAGATTTTGGCTGATCACATGTGTGCAGATCGACTGTTGTATGACATTTGCAAGAGCAGAGCAGATGACTCCTCAATACTTTAATGTCGTACAACTGGTCTGCACACCTCTTCAAGTCAAACAAACAAACAAAGAAACACACCTAACGTGTGTATTTGCATCACTTTGATTGTTCTCTGTAGACTCCATTTTCTCATGCACCACCGTTGGTCGAAATATGGTTGCATGATATTGGTCAAACTTTAGATGTTTTAGGTAATATAAATATCCTGGCTAGGACACATGGTCACCCTAAATAACTACATTAATTTTACATGTTCTGAAAGCATATTTCTTGTTTTTCAATGTGTTACGCTTATTTGTTTCAGTGACATTTTCAAGTCACGCAAGTTGATTCCTAATTTTGCCAAGATGCTAGAGAATATTTTCCTTCCTCTGTTTGAGGCTACAGTGAATCCCCAGAAACACAGGGAGCTCCATGTATTTCTAAAATATGTAAGTTCAAGGTTCACAGTAGATGTCAATAAACGTTATCAACTTATGTAATTGATTTGAACACTTCATGGCAAGACGTATGTGCACATTTCCATTTACTTTACAGGTTTTAATTACAGCGAATTCAAATTAAAGTGTACAGCAGATAATAACATTCTAGAGAATTTTGTGCTTTCAACATTTTTGAGGATCGTTTTAGCTCCAGCATGAAAACGTGATAAATCTGCACAAAGCCTGAACTCAAACTCTGAACCCCACTCAACATATTTAAGGATTAATTAAAATGACAACCACAAGTCAGGCCCCATTAGCCAACGCCTGACCTCTGACCTCTGCTAATGCCCATGTCTGAATAGAAGCAAATTCCTGCATCCATGTCCATGTACATCTAGTGGAAACCTTCCAGTGGAAGGTGGTGTTCACATTCTTTTGTCCATGTAGTGTATTTTACATTTTTGTTTTGATTAATTCACGATCACAGTTAATGCAATGTTAAAGCGTAATTTGAAAGGGTGACTTCAGATTGAGAAAAACTTTTGCTATTCTTTTCTAGACTTTACTCATGGGATGTCCCCTCTTTCACAGGTGACTGGCTTTGACAGTGTGGATGATGAATCCAAACACAGTGATCACATGTTCTCTTATAAGAGCCCCAAGCCTGAGCAATGGACAACAGATGACAACCCGCCCTACAGCTACTACCTCTTCCACATGTATGCCAACATCATGGTGCTCAACAACCTCAGGAAGTATGTGCTTCATTATTTCTGTTCCATACACCAACTAAAAAAAATAAATTTGTTGAAGGTAGAGGCTACATTTTCTGTAAAAAAAAAGAAAAATGTCTGCACTGAAGGAAGTAAACAGATATTAATTTAATATTTGCAATAAACATCTTCCACCAGGCTCTAATAAACCTTAAATAATTACTGGAAGGCAGTCAGGAAGAACAGGTTTCCAGTTGCATGTGTGAGTGTTTCACCATGCACCAGGACATCTATTAATACCACTGTATCAGTAATACACACATATTGGGTTACAACTGAGATACTGTTAAAGCCTATGGAATACTGTCATTAGAACAAACTGACACCATCTTTCCACTTTACAAAGGACGGATTATGGACTAAGCCATTGGGGTCAGTATCCCTAGGCCTGTAGTAGTTATAAATGTGTTTGTACAGGAATTACAGTAAATGCTACAGAAAGCTTTCGGATAAGCTAAATAACATGCTTTTTCTGATGACATCTACAGTAAATGCACTAGATTTACGAGTAAATTTGCATAAAAGGAGGTAATTTTAAGTGATATCCACAAGTTTTTACTTTTATCAGTTTAAGTATGCCACCCTAGCATGATGACCAGAGGTCTTGAGTCGAAACACCCACAATGACCCATTGCAGATGTAGCATGCCATTGACACTCAACAAGGAAATACCACATTTTCCCATCCTAACTGTAATGAGAATGAGTCGATGAGGCATGCGAATCCAAATGCAACATCTTTAATGGAGAATAGATGAGTGAACAGTCAGAGTAAAATCACCAGAGGATGCAGGCAAATCCAGATGAATGGTCAGGAAGGCAAAGGGTCGGCAACAGGTTATCCAAATGCAATGAAATAGACGAAACACAAGGAAACTTGGGAACATGGAGAATCACATTACACCTAAACAACAAACCGTGAATACACAAAGACTTCCGGAGTATTTATACACGTCAGAGTGGGTGGAGACAACTATAAAACACCATGACAACAAACGAGTGGGTGGAGACAAGAGTTCATGGAATGAATCTGGGCATGAAAACAGAGACAAACACACACAGAGTTCGTAGAGCGCTAGAGTGCCATCCAGTGGCCTGAGCTGGCCATCCAGCTGATCGTGACACTAACCACAAAAACATTTTCCACATTTCTGGGTTTCTCAGCAGCAGAAGTCATCAAAGTTGGCAACAGAAAAACTCCACAATAGGGATTTTTAAATAGAGAGAAAGATCACAATAGCTAAACAGACTTACAAAATTGCTAGGGGTTATTACGTTTTCCAGCCAGGCTACCAAAATGGATCATCGTCCTGCCCAGCGTGTGTCCTTAATAACCTCTTTAGCTTTGTTGGATTAAATTTAAGCCAGTAAAAGATTTAAATAGGCTATGAAATAAAATGGTAGAAGAAAATTCACTTACAAGTGCTCTTATGGTATATAATGTATAATATATATAATGTTTTTATAATGTAATAATGCATTTTTGAAACTGAAATATAATTTTTCTCATTTGCTATAGTTTCTTAATATCTCAACAAAAAAGGTCTAGCATTTTCTGTTGGTTGTTTCAGCTTGTATTTATGTGTTTTTGCAGGGAACGTGGTCTTAGTACCTTTCAGTTCCGTCCACACTGTGGAGAAGCTGGTTCGATCACCCACCTGGTTTCAGCTTTCCTCACTGCGGACAACATTTCTCATGGCTTAAACTTGAAAAAGGTGAGAAGCACAAGATTAGTTCAAACAATAGCGGCACTGAAAATTTAGGAAAACTGGGCAGAACACTTTTGAATTCTAGTTCAAAGTCTAATGCAATATATAAATATTTAAAACATAAAAGATAACTGTTCACTGTTACCCAAATATCTTGTACTTTAATTAATGGTGGTGGCATTCAGAGTTCATCAGCCAAATTCTATTCATGAAGTTCCAGATGAGACATGTTAATTACCACTTCATTTGATTGTGTACTTGTTAGGGCTGAGCTCAGAGTTAATGGAACCTCTGACGCTGTACAGAAACATGCAAATGGAAGCAGGCAGACACAACTCTGATCAGAGATTTGGTCTTATGATCAAAGTAAAGAAGCTACCATACATAATATATATGTGTGTTTTTTCCAGAGTCCAGTGCTACAGTACCTGTATTATCTTGCACAAGTGCCCATTGCCATGTCCCCACTGAGTAACAACAGTCTGTTCCTTGAATACTCCAAAAACCCACTGCGCGAGTTTCTACACAAAGGCTTGTGTGTGTCGCTCTCCACTGATGACCCCATGCAGTTCCACTACACCAAGGTCAGACTCATACAACCATCTTACAGCTGGACCCCAATTTCCTAAATGTATATTTAGTACCCCCTAAAATGCATTAACATTTCAATAAATAAACTCTATTATGGATTTGAACCCAGTTAAGCCTGCGGCTGTATAATAGCTGTATAATCAGTTTTTTTTTAATTAATATTTAGTAGTATGATATACATTAGTCAACATTTGAAGTGGATCAAAACCTTTCATCAAAGTTGTCCTAAAACCCTAAAACCAAAATGGTTTCTTGGCTTAGGATCCACTTGAAATGTTGACGTGACGTCACACAACCTTTTAGTTAAAGCTCACCTGCTGGCAAAACAAAGCTCTATATAATAGTTTACCAGGTAGGTTTTCTGAAACATCTTGGAGACGTTGCCACAGTTCTTCTGGATTGAGTCAGATCAGATCTCTGTGTGGAGCACTGGCTGTTGTCAGATTCCTTGTGCATCTCACTGCATTATTACAGTTAATGACAAAAATAATGTTTGAAAATATAAACTAATATTTCTAACTGACACGCTACCGCAAAAGAGAGAAATAACCCACTTAAAACCTTTTTTGTTGTTGAAAATACTAGTGGCCTAAGACGTTTGCACAGAATATTTGCACTGTTTGCACTGTATATATAGTAATTGTTTTACTACTGCAGGAGGCTTTAATGGAGGAGTATGCTATTGCAGCCCAACTGTGGAAGTTGAGCACATGTGACGTGTGTGAGATTGCTAGGAACAGCGTCCTGCAGAGTGGCCTTTCTCATGAGGTAGTGCACATCAGTTCATAACACTGTGTAAATATTTATTCCGCGCAACACTGAAGCCTCTTTGCCATTTTCTTCAGGACAAAAAGTATTTCCTTGGGGTCAATTACCTGAAAGATGGACCAGAGGGGAATGACATTCGGCGAACAAATGTAGCCCAGATCCGCATGGCCTACAGATACGAGACACTGTGTAATGAACTCAGCTTCCTCGTAGATGCAGTAAAGTCAGAGGTTGTTGGGTCACAGTAGCTGTCCAATACATCTCTGCACAAGTCCTCTGTGCTCATATATGCATGATTGCTATTTTTATAAACAGTAGGAGTGAATGCACAGGGACTCAAATGCAATGCTGTTTATTATCTAGTCTTGCTCTGCTTCTCAGATTTCTAATACGCCATTTTCTGCCTATGCAACGACTTGAAATGGACGTTTGCAATGCCTTGCAAGGGTTTGGCATGCTTGACATTACATTACACGGGCAATGTCTCCCTCCTGTGGAGATTAGTGAACTATAATCCTCCAAAAGCAGAAATAGGCAGATGACTAGATGCTTCTGTGGCAAAGCAAGAGGTCTGGAACATTCCACTGCCACTGCTCGGCAAAACAAACAAAGAAAAAACCCTACAGGATCAGCTTAGATATAATACAGCCTCTTAAATTTTGGTTTAGGGTCATAGCTGTGGTTTGTCATGTAGGGCTTACATTTCCATAATTTTCTGTGCATTCTTCACTGTCCTGTCAGTAGTAGAAAAACTTAATTAAATGGGAAAAAAGACGTTTGAAAACATCACACATGGTTGCTGTTGTAATTAATGCAGCACATAAAAGTTAAATATATTACAGTGTTTGAATTTTTTAATGTGTGATACATTGGTTAATGGTATAATTTGTTTAATGAATTTAGTGCCTAAACTGTATATTTTCTGAGGACAGCATGTTTATTCCTTGAATTAACTTGCAGCTTTAACCCAATTATTTTTGTTTCTGAAACATTTAATATTTTAATGTGTGGAAAACTATTTTGTAAATGACTAAAAGAGTAATTAATAAATAAATTCTCCCTGTATTAAGTGTGTTTGCACAGTTTATTCTCTTTTTTTTCCTCTCTGAATTGTTCGGTTCATATGTGTACCGAACCGAAATATATATATATATATATATATATACACAGTGCGAACTGAAAGCATACAGACCCCCTTAAATTTTTCACTCTTTGTTAAATTGCAGCCATTCGCTAAAATCATTTCAGTTCATTCTTTTCCTCAATAATGTACACACAGCACCCCATATTGACAGAAAAACACAGAATTGTTGACATTTTTGAAGATTTATTAAAAAAGAAAAAATGAAATATCAAATTGGCCTCAGTATTCAGACCCTTTGCTCAGTATTTAGTAAAATCTTTTTTGATCGAATACACCCATGAGTCTTTTCGCGAAAGTTTTTCACACCTATATTTGGAGATCTGCCATTCCTCCTTGCAGATCCTCTCCAGTTCTGTCAGGTTGGAGGGTAAACGTTGGTGGACAGCCATTTTTAGGTCTCTCCAGAGATGCTCAATTGGGTTTAAGTCAGGACTCTGGCTGGGCCGTTCAAGAACAGTCACGGATTGATCTTTGGGTTCTTCTTTACCTCTCTCACCAAGGCTCTAGGAAGGGTACAGGGGTGCGTTTCCCAAAAGCATGGTTGGTCTACCATCTCTTCAGGGGTTGGAGGTGATGGAAGGGCCCTGCAGAGTTGTGAATGGGCGGGTGGTTAGCTGAGGAGGGGCCTCAGAGGAGGCAGGGAGGGACATCTGCCGAGGTAGGAATCCTCGGATGAGGCGGGGAGTGACTTCTGCTGGTTTGGGAAGGAAGGGGTGGGGACCAGCAGAGTTTGGGTTGGGGTGGTGCCTCAGCGGAGGGGGCGGCTGCCTCAGTGAAGGCAGGAGCGGGAAGGCCTCTGCTGAGGGAGATAGGAGAGACCTCTGCAAGGCTGTCTTGGAAGGCTGATAGGAAAAGGTGAAGACCTTGGCTGAGGTGGGAGCAGAAACTGTGGGGTTGAATTGGAGAGGATCCTTAGGCTTGCCTTGGAGGAGGTGATAGAAAAAGAAAAGATCTCGGCTGAGGTGGCTGGCGGGGAGCCTCTGCGGAGGCGGGGCAGAAAATGGAGGGTCCTCTGCACGGGTCGCCTCATGAGAGGGAAGATGGGTTTGGGCGGGTTTAAATTAAAACAAAACATGCAGTGAGATATTCTAAATGAACTTGTTCCAAGATACATACCACAAAATCTTTTATAGCTGGAGTCTCGCAGGAGATCCCCACACCCGAAGTCAATCAGTTTGACCTCAAGTGTTTTTGGGTTGATCAGCAGGTTCTCCAGCTTGATGTCCCGGTGAAATACTCCTCTCTGACAGCAAGTGTGGGCGGCCTTTATTACCTGTGCCATGACGAACCGTGCTTTATCCTCACTGAGAAAACCTCCCTGAAACATCATGTAATCCCACAGATCTTTGCAGGGGGACGGCCGCTCCATGACCATGATGTAACGTTCAGGCTGATCCTCCCAGTCCAGCAGCTGAATGATCTCTGAAGCACTGGGCTCTTTGTTAACAAGGAGTAAAAGGCCGACCTCTAACGGAAGGGGTGAGGGATGACCAGGCTAGAAGAAAGATGGAGCAGCTTCACCCAAATTGTTGTCAGTATGTTTGCAAAGTGAGTGTCAACTTACAACATAAATGTATTTCATGTTCCTTGGCTTGCTGGCAATTACCATGTTTCAGATACGACATGAAATCTAACTTTGTTAAACCACATTTCTTCTTTCTAATAAAGATTAATGTCATGTTGTGCAATAAAAATCTTACTGTATCATAGCAAATTTTTGGATTTTGTATAAGGTATGATTATGGATAACATATGACAAATTACGTACAAATCATCTTTGTGAATTCATTCTAATTCATGAAGTACATTTCTATTAATGAATACTCATATCTAGCTAAAAC
>JAUMHI010000243.1:2759101-2774291 GCA_032359435.1 Enteromius unitaeniatus | reverse complement strand
TAATTCCTAGTATGGGAAACCATACCTGGCCACTTGTCACGTCATTTCATTTCATTTTTTTTTTTTTTTTCATATATATATATATATATATATATATATATATATGGTCTAATAAAAATGTGTACCTCTGTGCACTTCTCCGCTTTTGCATGCTTTACTGCACGCGTCGCCTCAGTTTCAAAGAGAAATGTCCACATGTTCAATACATGACCCTGTTGCATTTTTATTACTTTGATAAAGATATGTATTGCAATGGTTCAGATTTAAAATGTCTGTTTACTGTTGCTAAAAGTTAATGCTCTATCATGTTGGAAATATGCAGTTTTCTTCAGTTTTCAAATCTCCCAGCATAAAAATAAGTAATTGTGTAAAAATAACACTTTATTAATCTAACCTCTTTTGGAAACTGAAGTAATATGTACTTGTTGGTACATATTTTGTGTCTAGCTAAAAAGTTCACAAAGGTTCGTTTTTTTTTTTGCCATGAGACCAGGTAGATTGCATCATCCCTCTTTTTCTCTATTACAGATTATGGAATCACTGCATAATGGATAAAAATATATCTAACAGAGCCAATGACATGTGCTGTATGTTCCATTAAATATTATGCTGTATAATAATATAATAATTACTGTATAATTTTTTTTCTAAACAAAAAAATCTCTAATGAAGCAATACATAAATCCATTGGTGAGAAAGTGATGTAATGCTAAATTTCTTCAAATCTGTTTCGATGAAGAAACAAATTCTTCTACATCTTAGGTGGACTGAGGGTGAGTATGTTCCGTTTTGGGGTGAACTATTCCTTTAATGACAATGAAACATTTAACTGAACTTATTTAATTTAACTTTAACACTGTTGTTTTGTTTAACACAATTTAGTAAAATTATGAAATATATTTAACATCAAACAATTACTGTTGCACTCCTTGCTGTAATGAAGCGGACATACACAGGAGTGAGTGGTAAGTATATACAGTGTTTATTTACACAGTTGAGATGATGAATCCAATAATGTGAAGGTGAGTAACATAACTGCAGACAATAGCTGAATAATAATGAACTTAAATAACACAGTCTTTCTTTCAGGATCTCAATGGAGCTGGCGGAGCTGAACCGGATCACAACCACACCACATGGACTTGAGGATAACGTCGCGGGATCGCTGGAAGCTCTGAAGAACACTGGAGGATTCAAGGGGAGATCTACAGAGAGAGCAGGTTAGATCATGGGTAAGTATAGCACGAATGACAATGTCCGATCCTGGCAAGTACAAGCTCAGACAATGACTGGTTGGCAGAGTGAGCTTAAATGTGGTGTGGCTGAGTGCTAATTGGGGTGGTGACAGGTGCTGATACTTAGTATTCAGGTGACTGGGATCTGAGTGAGAGAGTGAGGGTGGAGCACGGCGTGGGCTCAGTATCTGTGACAGAAACATTGCAGAAACATTGTTTTAGCTGTTCAATTTGTAGCCCTAAAATATAGGGATAATTAGCATTTTTGAGTCATGGGTTCCCACTGGAATTTCTAATGGGTTTTAGAATAGTTTTCAATTTATGTGTAAAACGAGTAAAAGGTCTCTAGTAAACATATCGTATTTTGTTCTTCCTTATAAATAGCATATGAGAAATGTACCAAAAGTATGTTAAAATGTAGTAAATATGCAATTTTTTAACAACTTTTTTGAGCACTTTATTTTAAGGTCCAATCCTCACCATTAGCAAACCAGTAACTATGACTTTTACCTTAATAAACCCCCAATTTGCTGCTTATTAAGGTAGTTGTTAATTTAGGTATTGAGTAGGATTAGGGATGTAGAATAAAGCCATGCAGAATATGTACTTTATAAGCATTAACAAATAGCCAATATAATAATATGTTATGTTAATACGCAAATTGGTAATAGTGAGAACTGAGCAATTTTGAAACAGAACTACACTTTTTGCATTTATATTTTTGTGGCGAAAGAATGTGAACCGAGTTACTGTAATAAGAACCCATACCAGTGCCTTGAGCCATGACCAAAAAAGATGACCGGCCTCTGTAAAAACACACCACAATTTATAGTGCCATCCATCAAAATGCCAATCTCTGCCAAGATGTCAACTATCCTCTCATCTGTCTCCAGAATCTGTCATGCCACTGTTGAGAAAAACACTGGACTGACCTAAATAGCATCAAATATTAAGGGTTAGTCTTGTACTCTCTCATGATGTCCTTAAGAAGAACTGCAGCAGATGCCGAGCCCGTTTGAAGTGCTAATCATATCAGTCGGAAGTGTGGAAGAAGTTGGCCTGGTACAAAAGCAAAGGTCATGAAATGAAGCTATTATTTATGACACATAATCATATAGAATTATGTTGCATTTTTGTTCCATTTCTTTCTTTCCTGTTTGTGCTTTCTCTGAAATGCCTCTGGCGATATTGTAGCATTCGAGATTTTGATTGGTATTGTTAGTCTTGCTCTTCTGTACTTTTTATATTGCCAAAGACAGTCAGAGATCCCAGTGGAGATCTCCGGCCTCCAACTCTTCCTGTCTGTCTTTTTTTTCATGGTTTGATACCAGACAACCTTAATATTAAGTGGCTCACAGAAGGTGGGGGCATGTTGAAGGCATATGGAGAAGCTTTTGTTGAAATCAGCAATAGAGGTACTGTATTTGGTTTAATTGAAATACCATCACCTGTACACAGACAATAGATAAACCAAGATTTCACCAGGCCTTCATTTTTAAGTGAAGTTTTTTTTTGAGCATTTTTAAGTCCTCCCTTTCTGTTGTGATGGATTTATTAATGACTCGGGAGAAGTTGCACTATTTAAGAAAAAAAAGGCCTAATCTGCTGTTAATTGTCTCCTGGAGCAAAGACACAGCAAAATCAATTATACAGTGACTGCACAAAGGCAAGTAAAAGGGAAAGACAAGCCTCTGGAGGAATGGAGTTAAGAAACTTTCCAAACTTTTAAACATGCCTCATCAACCTTAAATCACTGAAATAAATTCAATAGGTAACAGGCTAGATTCCTTTAAGGGTTGCCTTGTTATCTGCAAAATAAGTCACACCTAAATATAAGTTTTAAAATTGCATTGTTAAGAGGGGGGGGAACAGATGTCAGATTCATGAGTCACATTTTATTTTTTACTTTCAGAACAGAGCAAATAGAAGTAAAATCTCTTGTAGTCCCAAATCTGTATGACTGTTTCTTTCTTGAAACAGAGTGTAGAAAGAATGTTGCTCGTGCTGCTCTCTTCTAATGTAATATCCCCATGTTTGTTTATGTTCTTTATTGCCTGTTTTCTCCATGTGCTTTCTGTGACTTAGTTTCCGTGACCCAGTTCTGTTTTGATTGGTTGGTCTGTTCAGGCGTGTCTAGTTAATTATCATTGATTTGCCTTCTTTTATAATTTGCTTCCTGTCTTCTAGTGTTTGTCCGTTATCGTCTATGTTAAGCGTGTGTGTAACCTGCTCCTGTGTGTGTATTCACATTTATGTTTGTTAAAGATGTTAAACTTCGACCTTGAATCTGAGATTTTCAAAATAATAATGCATATGGACTACTATTGTGATGCTTTTCATCCTTTTTAAATGTCAATGTGAACAATTATCAAAACATCTCCATTGATGAAGACAGAAATATGTGACTAAGTTATGACAAAACTGTATTTTTGCCCTGGATAAGTGACTGAAAGTTTTTCTTTTTCATTTTAAACTGAATTTTCTAAGCGTGAACAGTTAAAGAGCTAAACACATTGAACAATGGTCTGCACCCAATCAATTAACTTTCTCTGTCTGCTTTGGCAACATGGCCAGAGTTTAAATCAGGTAGAATTGTACCTGCTGTGCTCTTGATTTTGAATAATGGAGATGCAAATTTCACTCCAGAGTAACATACACTCTTAAATCCAGGGATTAAAAAGGTGGAGCATGTATTTCTAACTTCTAACAGAACCAAATGCTTTAGTTCTCTGCGTATTCAACTGCAGTTTAGTTGATGTTGATCATGCTTTAAATCATGCTTTAAAATATGCATGCGTATTTTGTTTTTAAAAGCATATTTTGCACAACACCCACATAAAAAAGATATCAGTGGCCTAGAAAAAGCTGTTTATTCAACCCAGTCTAATTGCAAAAACAATAGCCTGAGGCAACATTACTTCAAAATAACATTATGCTGCTTCTTACTCGATACCTTGCACTTTCAAAGTGAAATGTCCAGTGAGTGATGATAAACGTGGATTCAGTTCCTCTTCAGGAACTCGAGCCATGTCTACAGGACGCTATGGGAACGCCTCCAGCGTGACGGCTCCGAATCGTGTGTAAAATCAGCCAATGAATTGTTGGGACGTCATAGGCGGGTGACATCACTGGCCAGGAAGCATAAAAGCATGTGGAATGCTGCCTGCTTCAGCTTTCTGTCATTCAGTTGTATACTGTGTGTGTCTGTCAAAAGTGTCTCCATCAAATAAGAATTTACGACACTGGATGAAAATTTCAAAGGGATCTTTTACCTCCGACTGCATTTAAATCAGCGCAGCATTAAATATGCAAATTTGGGGAAATAGAACAGAAAAATTAAAGCTTAAAACAGCCAGCGAAACCAATAAAATGATCAAACTGAATAAAGCTACACAAATTATATGAAGAGCACATGGAAAAGAAATTACACTTCACATTTTTGAGCATTCTTAATACATTGCAACACTATTACACAGATTGACACTCACATCTCACATTTGTAAATGAGCTCTAATATGACTTCAAAAATGAATTTTGGTGTTCCAAACTTTGAGGTGTGCCTCACTGCATGTGCTAATTTCTCTATAGTGTGTGATTTTAACGGTTTTGAGCGATCTCAATCCTCCATTGCACAAGGAATATTCACCTGGCCCCGGTAACACTCGCGACATTTGTAACTCTAGCGGCATTTGCTGTGTTTCTTAAAGGGCCAGCGTTTCATTATTGCAACAAATAAGAAGGACATGAAAACATGCTCTGTTTGCAGTGCATTTAAATTACGGGGGAAATAAATATATATATTGATATTGATATATACACTGGTCCTACTCAAGCCGAGGCAGAGTGGCGTTGGCGCTCGCGGGATTCGCAGCCTTACTGCGAGCAGGGGAAACTGACACGGGCGAGTACCTATCTCAATCCTCTAGCTCGGGGTCTAACGCTAGCTTGCCATTTTGTCCTGATCTCCACACGAAATCGTGGCCATTCACGGCCCACTTTTTTCGTCCCCATAAAAAATATAATGGGGATGAATGAGAACGGTTATAAGACGATGCCATGAGTTGAGCAGATGCTTGCAAGCTATCTCTCGCCCGATGCTGCATTGTCTTTAAAGGCTCCGTCCTGGCCCTCCAAGCCTTTAAGAATTGCATCTTTGCTGGTGGACAGGGGTTACTCTGCAGCAGGTCAAGCTGGTGACATGTCTGCAAACGCGGAAAAAAAGGCAGTGTTACAGGCATACCAAGCAAACCTGCTAAAAGACCACCGAGGCTAGGAGTCAGAGCGCCCTCGACACGAGGTGTGGCGGCCTCTAAGGCCTTGTTATCCAGATTTCCAGATTTTCAAAAATTTAAAGATTATTTTTTCAGCTTTCAGATGATGCATAAATCTCAATTAAAAAAAAATTGTACACTTATGACTGGCTTTGTAATCACTTATATAGAATCTGAAAACATGTCATTCTGCAACCAAATTGCTTTAAATTTACATAAAATAATACTTTTGAATCAAATTTAAATGATAAATGCAACACAATATGCGGTGCAGTAAAGTGTCAACCTCTAACTGCGTCTTTACTTTCATTCAGGGGCGTTCTTTCTGTTACTGTGGGGGCTGTTTGAATGTTACTTTTTCACTTAGTGCTGCAGCTTGCCTTGCTGAAGTTACTTTTGCATCTGAGCATGACTCTCTGGCTTTCACATGAAACAGCACACATAATGAGTTTTTCCAGGCATGAGAAAGCTCATTTTTTGCTGTAGGTTTCCTGACTAGAAGAAAGACTCAGACACACACTGTAGCATGCACCAACACACACACACAGTTCTTCTGCTTGAGGCAAAAGCTGCTCTCTGCACAGGAATCAGCTTAAGTTCTCTCACACTTGCTATCTTTAAAAGAAGAGAAAACCTTTTAACATGCTGCCCCTTTGCATCCAGTAATCACTACTCAAAGGCATAGGCACTACTGTATATACACCAGTGATATCAACACTGTTGTTTATGCAACAGATTTTAATTGGAAATGTGTGAGGGTACACGATCTGAGGGTACAATAGTCTGAATTTTCTCAATACCAGTCACCAATGACCCTTGAGGAACCACAGTTCAAGGAGAGGTGTAAATATCAGCAATCGGTTTTTGATGTTACAGTTTTTGATGCCTTAAGCTCTTTATATTAAATGTATTATTTTTCATTTAAAACAAGTCAACAGCTAATATCGTGCAATTTGCTGTAATTTAGTTAACTCTAATAAAGTAATGTGTTGCTTTTTTGAGATTTAAATTTAAAATAATTAAAAAAATGAGTCAATTGCATTGTTTACTTTCTTGCTTTATCTTTTAATTTATTCAGTATGTGTATTTAATTCTGAACAATCTGAGTGTGTGAAAGGCTTCAAATCATATACATTTTGATGTGAAGAAAAAACAAAATTTCTGCTTTTTAAAGTGCCCCTATAATGAGTTATGAAAGGTTCATATTGTTTGTAAGTCCCAAACAACAGGATGGCATACATGCAAGGTCAAAAAAACACTTTCATTTTCTTATAATATGCATTTGTTTTTACCTTATATGTTCAAAGATGATTGGTCAATTTCATTTAAAACAGTATGTTTTTAATGCTTCAAAAGCGACACCTAGAGAAAAAGAACGAATTTACATTTTCATAAGCAGCTCAAGTTTTCCCAGGTCTGCGCACACAACACAGTCTCACGGTCAATTCGTATGTATTCGTACGAGGAACCAAATTCATGCCAATTCGTACGACCTCACTCGTATGATTTTGTGCGATTTTTTTTTTTTCTAAAAACCCTTGACATAGGGTTAGGTCATTCGTACAAATTCAATCGAATTAGCAACTTATTTAGAAGAAATCGTATGAATTCGTACGAGTGAGGTTGTACGAATTTGTATGAATTAGCCACTTCTAAAATATGTACAAATTGCCGTGAGATAAAGTTGGTGCACAACAAGTGGGCGGGCAATATGATAATGTTTCATTTTGACATCAACATTCAGACTCAGGGTATCACAAAGCCATAACCTAACTACATCTGTTTTAGACATATTATGAAGATTAGCATGCATAAGTATGTTTAGCAGCTTACTCCCAAACAGCCCTAGAACCCTTTGTTGCTCTTAATCTGTCTTTCTATCAAAAATGTGGAAGCATGTCCAGTCAAGAGGCAGTTGTCACATTGGGCATCTGCCAAAACGGAGGGGCACAAGGGATAAGCAGAGTCTCATTACTGATCCATCTAAACTGGCCTCCTACAGCGTGACATTTGGGAAATCACACTGAGCATTTAAACAAGATTGTCAACTACTGACAATCCTCTAGCTGTATTAACAAGATGAACAGAAATGAACCATTGGGTTGTTTGGATCATCTTCACCATTTGTCATGCACTTTTGGTCCCACTGTGATAGAACCTGATGCCTTCAAAGGGAAAGAAATGGGAAAAGTTAGGTCCTCCATCTATTCCACCCACAGATGTAATGTGAAAGCTCTTTCTGGAATGTGGGGTTGTTCCAGTGATTGTCAGAACCACCCTGACTGTTTGATTACTCCCTGTGTTAGCGGTTCATCTGGTCCTGATGCTTTAGCTGACTGATGAAGACGGAGTGTCAGTTGGTATAAAGCTGGCATTGTCTACATGAAACAGAGGATAAGCAGCTCTCTTCAATTATTGTGGCATTAAACACAACCATCCACAAAGCCGTGATTTACAGTGCACTTTTCAGCTATTTTTTTTTTTTTCTTCTTGCATTTACTGTATATCTGTCATTGTTGCCTCAAGTTTGACATTAATATTTGTCAAAGATTTGGCATATAAATGTTTTACAGTTGTAGCGAACTCTTACATTTGTCAGATTTGCCAAAAAATCATTACGCTGTAGTGACATACTCTTTTTTTTTTCTTTCTTTAAAATATAAATATATATGTTTTCTTTTTTCCTTTTTTTAATGTTTATAAACACAGGCCCAAAATAAACTTTTTATTATTTTTTTCCCTAGCTGAGGAAAACCAAACCATTAAATATTAATTTTAAATAGAGCTTTTGACATTTTAAAATGTAAAAAAATATATTAAAATGAAAATAAATAGATGCTTTAGAAGCATTTTTTATTCATTTTTAACAAATGTAACATTATTATAATGTCTTGCTGAAATTTTTTGTTTTGCCAATGTAGACAAACATGAGAGAGCTCAATGTGCTGCAACTTCAGAAGACAAAGCTCTCTTGGCCACTGAACAAGTGTCAAGTGACAATAGCATGCTTTAGATAAAATATAATATTTAACACATGATATTTAAATAAAAAATGTATAAAATGATTGCTTGTGACTTAATATAAAAACAAAAAAAAACTATAAAAACTGATCTGGCAGAATATGCCAATTAGGCAAAAACTTTCATATAAATTCATAAAATAAATTAAAAATCCATCGCTGACATTGCTTCCAAAACACAGTAATAATACTGTAATAATAATAATAAAAATAAATACTGTATATAATTTGAGATATTTAAAAAAAACTGTTGTTTTTATCCATAGTTTAGGCACATAATCAGCAAATTGTTTTTTTTTTACAGGTTCACAACTAGGAATAAACTGATACATATTAATTGCAGTGCATTTTTAAAATGAAAAAAATTTCAAGATCTTAAAAGTAAGCCCATTTAAAGTAATTTCAATCAGTGTATGTGAAACAGACTTGACTTGACTAATGTGCAGCAGGAAAATCCTGCAAGGTTGTAGTCAGTGGGTTGACTGAGTGAGTCTGGTGTCAGCTGTGAGCCTGATGTTTTCTGACAGACTACAGGAGTGGGCCGAGCCTCTGCTTCGGTAACAGATGGAAGAATTACACAAGGTGACTCCTCCCATTCGGAACGGGGCAGATGCTCGGTAACTCGGTTGCATTACGCAAGGCTGACTGAAGCGGTCAAGATGAGGAGTGATTCATGGCAGCCGCTACAGAATACGGCTTGTGTATCTCCTTATGCTCAGTGACATGTGTCAGTACAAGTAGCAGACTTCAGAAACAAACCTCAGCTACATGTAACATGGGCGCTGGTGTCAATGTGCCTGAGCATCTCAGATAGATGACAGCAGTGAGAAACAAGGAAATGTAGACATCCACACACACACTCAACAACACACGCTCCAGGCTCTTCTGCAGCCCTCTAACACGTGATACATGAGGTGAAGGTCATGTTATGAGTTCACAAAGAAAGTGTGACATTATTAATGAGAGAGCTGGGAATGATTAATTGCACACAGACTGCTGGTTACGTAAAGGAGGACGGAGTCTTGTCAGCCTGTCCTTTTACTGTAAGCCTGCATCACTTGTTTTTCTACCTTAAAGGATTGTAGCTTTTCAAACTCTTCCTGTGTCATTTACTTTCAGTTATTATATCTGCATAAAAACAGCCTATTATGCTGCTTGATGTTTCAAATTGGTATTTGATTTCATATTATATTAATTATTTTTCATAATAATAAGCATAGTAGTTTGTAATGTTTTAGTGTGTACTGCACTTTCTTCTTCTAGCTATTTTATAGTGGCTTATAAATTTCCCTTAGGTGTAAACAATGTCTATTACATAAACGTGCGTCCTTTCACCCTGAACGTAAACAAGGCTGATTACATCAAATACGTTAAAGCTTGCTTATGCGTTGCATTGTGATACTCTCCAAAATGGCAGAAGATGTAACTCAGGGGAGAAGAATGGTTTAGTAAATTAAGTTATATTTGTTTTCTTTGCGCAAAAATATAAGAATTCTCATAGTGTTTTTATTCCAAAGATGAACAAAGGTCTTAAGGGTTTGGAACGACATGAAGGTGGGTAATTAATGCTAGAATTTTCATTTGGGGATGAACTTATGGAAGCCCGTTTCCGCCACTGAATAAAAAACAAAAAAAGGTTATTGCAACTTTTCATCTCACAATTCGGACATATTTTCTTATTGTGAGAGAATATATAGAATTATAGAATTGCAAGATTGTGAGATATAAAGTCAGAATTGCGAGTTATGCTAGTGTGATAGACCTTCCCTGAGACAGATGTGGGAATATTTTGTTGCACTGGTAGTTGTACATATTGTGAGTAAGAAAATGTTTGTCTTTATCAGTACTCTGACCCAGATTACCATTGTAATCAGTTTAAAATGGAATACAGGTTTTTGCTCTTTTCCTTTTTTTACTGCCTCTAGTGTTCATTTCAGGTGAAACTGAAAAATCACATTTTACAGTGAGGCTCTTTTGCAATTCCAGGCACATACCCAGACAGCACTCTTAAATGTTCAGACGTGCGTGAGGCTCAAAGTTTGGTCTGCACACTCACAGTCCATGTAGACCCATTTCGCTCCATGTGTGGAAGATGTAGCAGCAACTGAAGCATACATCACCTTTACGCAGCAGACTCTTAGCAAAGAGAGCAGCAAGGGTATGGTTAAAAAGTCTTTGACCCAGGTAATCAGAGTGCAATAATCAAGCTTGATATCAGTGCTTAAGAATCTAGGTTGCAGTCAGAAAGTCAGTCAGTCTAAAGTATCAGTAGTCTAGGGAATAACTGCAATCACACTCTTGCTATACCACCACTGTGTCATTGAGCAAAGCTGGCTTGCCCCAATGTGCCTCTCCTTGCAGTTGTAATTTGAAGGAAAGTTTAAAATTATAGTGGTTTTTATTGCTGGGTCATGTTTATGATTCCATTTTCAAAAGCTGGTCATCAAAAACGCTCTTACGCAGAATAAGCACATAAGTCGGAAATATGAGACCTGGACCCATTTGGAGGTGGGGAGAGTTTGCCAAGGAGGGTGTCAGGGCCAGAAAAGATAACCCACATGAAATCCATTACAGGTGAAAAACTACAGAGCAATATAGATTAGTTCAGCTTGAGCTGCTCTAAACCTCAGTACAAATATAATCGGCGGGAAACAGGGAACATCTCGCGTTCCCTCTGGAGAAACAGTGCCTATCGATTAGTTTCTGAGGACATATCTGACTCCCCTCAGAGAGATCCTTCATCTTCAAGAGGAATAAACCAGCAGTGCGTTCAGCATCAACGAGGATGAATAGGGAAAGTGTGAGCTACTCTCATAAGTATTACAGTGCTGCATTGTCACAGAGATGACTGTGATAATTAACCAACTTTGAATTAGTGCTTCCCCAGAGCAACATTATTCATTACAATATAATGACTGCTTAACAAAGCTCATTTGCACATTACCATCTAACAGCACTGTTAGGTGTGTGACAAAGTGTGAGCAGTGGCTTTGGAAACACCTGCTGGCTGGTTAACTGGCTTGAGCGTGTACCACTGTTTCATTATCACCCTGTCAACTATTCTGTTGAATGGTTATGATTTCTAGCTTGTTATGCATACATTATAGAGCATGGAGAAAACTGCGTATGCTGCAAACATGCCTAGCGCATGAAAGAGAACTTGACTGGATCGTGGTAACAGTGCCCAATTGTGAATTTAAATTATGGCGATTTTTTTTTTATTATATCACGCTAAACGTGCCCAACTGGGAGCTCAAACAATTAAGTCAGAGGAGTTTTTGCATTCTATACCCGTTTTGTTTTAGCTATTCATCTGACGGCTCTTGATAACACACCCAAGGGAATAATAGCCTAAAGCAATAACAATGTATTTCATAACATTTAGAAGGACACTTCTATTTCCTGCCTTGCTTTGTTCTTGGAAAACTGGCAGTGGCAGGTTGTGTTGGGTTCGTATTTTGCTGCTGTTCCCATAGAGTGGATTTGACAAATGACTTCATTATGCTCCTGCTGTTTTGGAAGGGTATGATAGTACAGTACAAATCAGCTTGTTTGTCCTTATAACGGACCTGAAAACCTGGGTCAGAGAGAACACTGTCAGGTGAGATGCTTGGTTTCACTAGCTGACAGAATGGCGCTGTAGCTCTGTTCTATCTGAGCTGCCTACCTAGACAGTATTTTAAGGTATTCTAGCTCCAAATGTAAGGTTGTTGCAACCTTACGCTGCTTTCCTCATTTGGTTGCATCAAATCTATCCTTTTCAAGAATGTAGAATTATATACGAGCTTATGTTTTATTATAAATATAGGCCTGTATTACTCATTCAGTACAGAATAGTATAAATAAAATTAACCAAATTACAAGTGCCTTTCTTTACTCAGAAATTGTGTGTACTATGTATTTGTTTAGTTGTGTTTGCTTATTAGAGTATCATGTGAATACCTTAGGAATATTCTAATGGCAAACTCTAGTAGAATCATTTTTGAGGCTTTTTTTTCCAATGAGCAACCCATGCTCACTGGAAAAAGTTACACCTGATGACAAAGTTTATGTAATTAAGAACAGCTTGCTATTGTTGAAATGTAATTCATTTTTTTAAATGTAGCTAATATTCATAGTAATTCATTACAGTGTCCATGGAATACAATTCACAACAACCCCGTATTAGACAGTCATTTACCATCAAAAACAGATAAGGAGCTAAAATCCCTCACTATTTGTAGATAATGCGCTTTGATATTCGGTTTGGTAAATGTTTGCACTGTGGTCCAGCTCTTCTAAAGTCAATATTATTAATTTAACTGGGAGGTTTGTACACAAATCACTTTTATCATAAGAACACCCATGAATAAAGATGAGGAAAATCACTCACTGGGACGCCCTCTGTTCTGGATTCCCTTGTGGGATGTGATGTCAGGTGGGGCCACTGAAGACTACTTGAAGGAACACAGAGCACAGCTACTATTGATTGTAATGCCATTTAAAAGTCTGAAGGCATGTTAGATGAGAGTTGTGCTTTATTTACTGTGTTCACGCTGCAGAATAAGCCTCCTTCACCCTCTATACACAGACTGCTCATAATTAATCATAGACCTCTGGGTGACTGAACTGAAAGTGACCTTTACGCTTCAGCTTCACAGGGACAAAATGTTACTTTTGCATATTAGATTTGGCAAGTCAGTCAACCTCAATGAAAATTTAGTTAATGGGCCTTATACACTAATAATGGGGTACAAGGTGTGTTGACAGTGCAGGGACTCAAAATTTAATTCCATAAATATGCCTAGTAGACATTGTTCACTATTCAATTCAACTCTAGTTGAAGTGTATGCAACATGCAAAGAAGAGAATATCTATTCCAGGTTATGCTAATGCTTTTTGTTTACTGAAATAAGTACTTATTTTATGGCTATTAAAGTCTCTTGCTTATTAAATTGTGTATATAATAATAATAATATTATAGATGTTTAAATTATTATAATATAAAATAAACATATATAACTATTGATTTTACATAAAAAAAAATATCTAAATAATTTAATGTTTTTTAATTCAGTTTAAAAGTTTTAGATTTTTTGTTGCATGGGGTTGGTTCTGAATTTGATACAATATTTTTAAAATGAATTGGAAATAAAAGCAAACCTATTTATATTATCGCAGAAACATTAAGCACAAATACATGTGAACAAGAAAAACATGAGTAAAAACACTTTTGTTATTAAGGATGGGTTTTCCAATATTGAAATTAATTTTGCATTAAGGCAAATCTACTGCATTAATGAGTGAACAAGATAAATGTGAGTAATAAAACAGCTGAAATATTGCTGTTGACATAAGCTTGCATAATTAGACTATTTCAACAGCATAGCGTATTAAAAAAAAAGTATTTTAATTTATCAAGAATTTACGTACCAATGGAGCTCAAAAAATCAATCAAGATGAAGGGATGTGCACAGGAGAGAGCCAATCACTGAGAGTGTGTGTGCATATATATATATATATATATATATATATGCAATACGCCGCAGTGCCCAGCAATGACTTAAATGGTCCCAGATCCCCCACCCAATTTATTTAGCCCACTAAATGCTGTTCAGCCATACCACTTTTCTGCTGACTGAATGTTAAACATAGCGAGTCAGTGTGCATGTCACAACCTCGCACAGAAATAGAGCTCTAAAGCTTGATGGGTTCTGTCTCATCTCCACATACCTTCATATTGTATTTTTTCTTTGTATGTTTATTCACCTGCACCTACATCCATCCATCTGGCATCTAGTTATTTGTTTGTCACTTTAGGAAGGAAAATTTACATATTAAAGGGCCTATGAATCCCGTTTTCGAATATCACACATAAATACCTCACAGACAATAAGATTTCCATTCTGAGAATAAATACATTTTAAGAATAGCTTTAAATTGTTAGCAATGTTTCAAGGTGAACACTTACTGGACTAAAGCAGTTTTATCATTTTTAGATAAATCTCTCAATCATCACTGCACTGCATTGCATGAAATGTTTAGCTTTGATCATAAAACTGCTAGGATTTTAATATCGTCTTCGTAAACAGATGATTGGAAGATATAGAATGGCTACCTTTTTGCATTTTATGCAAGTAGTCTGTTAAAAGATTTATATTACAAGCTTTCAGAATTTCACCAGAAGTTTTGGTCATATAATATCAGCAACTGCAGCAAATATTTTTTGTTGCATGTTTTTTTCTGTTTGGTTCTCTTTTAAAAACTATGTTTTTTTTGTCTCCTTCTCAAACTACATATTCTCACTATATTATACTATTTGAGACAAAAATGTAAAAAATAAATAATAATAATAATAATAAACTAACAACAATAAATAAATAAAATTCTTTAAATGTTCTCTATGTCTCTCCATAAGGACCCTGACTCACGGTATTTTGACCATTGCTTTGTTTTCATTTATGCTATGGCCTTTGCCTCCACTGATTCTGACTGCAGGTGTTCGACTTTGCCTGACCCTTATGGGGTTATTTTTGTGTCTTTATTATTCAAACAAAAATACTGTGTTTGAGAGTAAAACTAATTATTTTAGACTTAAAAAGTCTTCCTAAATCTCAAAAATAAAGAAATTGATAACAAAAGTATTTGCAGTGCATGTACTTTTCTTTACAATCTTTATTTTTCT
>JAUMHI010000243.1:2734028-2746044 GCA_032359435.1 Enteromius unitaeniatus | reverse complement strand
GAAAATGCTCAAGACAGCACTATATACTATTTGCACAGCCATTTGAAAACTACAGTAAAGTTAGACATTACTGTATGCAGTGAGATATCTGAGTACAAGACACTGAATATGTATGTTTCACATGTTTACTGCATATGCTCTTTGCAATACTAATTTACTGTATTCCAAGCATTGTGCAAATGATTCAATTTAGAAGACATTTTCAGGAAAAAAAAGCAATGAAATGAGGATTATTAGTTTTATATGGAATGACTCTTCAGCAGTCACAAGTTTAGTTATTTTGACTGACATCACATAAGCAAATGATAATGTTATAAAACAGCAGAAATTGATGCATGTCCAAAAGCATTTGCAATTTGTTGGAAGGAATGCAAAACTGCTACCATGATGTGCACAAACGACTAATTGTCTTGAGAAATGCATTAACTGTTGTGCAAATGTAAGTACTGTTTAAGAAATGCACCAAAGCGACTGAAAAAAAAACTGTAATAGGGTTCATGAAAGTTCGAAACGAATCGGATCTGAGATTAAATGATTCATTCACTAATTGGACTGATTCGGTTCGCTGATGACTGGCCATGAAATAGAATTACTTGTTAATGCAAAGTACAGTAGTAGTGTGATTATGATAAATCAGTGACTCGAGTCTCGTGCTTCTTAAAAAGGGTTAAACAGACACTTGTTTAACATTGCTTGTTATGAATTACTATTTATAAATAAATTAAAATATGCCAACAGTAGTAATAGTAGCCTAGTAGTAATAGAAGTAGCCTTAGTAGCCTGCATAATATATATATATATATATTATATATTATAAAGACACTGGATAGGCTACTATTGGCTAGGTCCAGGTAAATACGCCTACAAACACCTAGCCTAGACTAATTTTAACAAACTAAGAAAAACTGAATAGGAAACCATGTGAATCAAATACATAAATTATACTGTATCTGTGCGTCAAAATGCATGTCAAATTGGCGTAAATTGTCTCCTATTTGCAGTAAATGTGAAAAGCCATGAGATGCTGTACAAAGAGGTTTGTGTTTGTGTGGATGCGCATCGCCCCGCCTCGCCTCGTGCAGTTGGAGCTCCTCTGATCTCACACACACACACACACACACACACACACACACTCTCACTCACACACACACACACACACACTCACTCACTGCACAGACACCAGTCGCTCTGTCAACATGTTTCTGCTCGGATTCAGCCTGTGCCTGGCCGTCGTCCATGGAATTGTCCCCGAGATATCTAAAACAGACATGGACATCATTGCAAACATGGAAACAAATGTGGAAGAAGGACAAACGACACTGAACGATGTGTTCAAAGAGGTGGAGGACCTGATGGAGGACACGCAGCAGAAGCTGGAGGACGCGGTGCATCAGGTTTTTGCTTTCAAATACAGTCGAATTATTGTTCTTCACTAATCAATCTCAGAGTAGATCTGGGAAATGGGTTTGAACTTCTCTCAATAACTAATAGCTTTTGAGTTTTAATAACAGCATCACTGTCTGCAGAGTTTGCCTAAAAATGTCCATATTAGAAAGATAAACATAACAATTTTCTGATAAACTAAATCGGTTTGTGCTTAAAGGAGCTTTATCAGTATAATTTAGTACTGATTAAACCTGCAGTTAATTCCCACTGTGAGGGAACTCTTTATGAAGTTTAATATAATAATGAATGATAAACTTACTTTAATTCTTGCTGAGCCCAGAAATAGATTGATTAATTGCTCAGAATTGCTTAGATTAATTACTTAAATCTTTCGAATTAATTTTAAATTAATAAAAATTAATTCGAATTTTTCGAATAATCCAAAATTATGAAAATTAATTTGTGGAAACTTTTACATCGATGAAAGTGTTTTTTTTAAGGGTCAGTTCGTGTAGAAATAGCTCAGTTGAAAGCTGGGATGTTGTACTTATTGCAGCCTTTTCCTTTTTTTCTCTCTCAGATGGACAATGAGACAGCAAAATCCAGCCTCCATCCACACAATGTCTCTTCAAATCTCCAAAATTACAGCAGTGTTGAAATCATAGCTGGGAATCAATCCATTTATGCTGCTGAGGGAATCAATAAGGTGGGTAAGGAGCTTTTGTCCGGTTCAGGCGGTTTAATGACTTTCCACAATACTTGATTCTGATTGGTCAGATCATTTGGCATAATGGCCACTCGCAAATTCCCTGTGGTGAAAATCAAGTTTGCATATTCCTTTGCTGAGCGTTTTCCAAATAAAGTTGTGGTTTATTTACTACCATCACAAACTCATGGGGCGGGGCCTATATATCAAGCTTTCTTAAAATGGAAAAAACGGGTTGTGAAGCATTACCTATGCAGTTTGAAGTGTGTTACTTGAAATGCATTACCATTCTCATAGATGGACTTGAAGATGGCGCTGTATAATTAATTCTTCCTCTTGTTCTATAGAATCAGTTTCTGGTTCATACATTATATGAATAAATCCAGTATTGCCACTTGCCATTGTATAACATTTAATACTTTAGTCAGCTGAGTGAAAACAAAGCAGGTTTGAGCTGGTGTGATCGAGTGGAGGCGGAGACTAATTGTTACATTGAAAAATAAAATGTGATTCTGATGTTTGCTAAATAAGGTAAAGATGTATTATATTCAAGCCGTTTAAAAGCAAATTTGTTTGGCTCTAAATATGTAAATGCAGGGGATGTTGTCCTAGGCAACTGGTTTCCTAGAGACAATATTTCTTGTGTCCTTCTCCAGTTTCTTCTCACATACTCTCAAATCATGATTTTGAGTCCATTTATTAGTTAATGTGTTAAGTAATAAGTGGGATAATGTAAAATCTAAATATATTTCAAATGAATGCCCCATTAAATTAAATGCATGATAATATAAGTCACTTCTGTGCTTTTATTCCCAGACAACGGACAATTCAACTGAAGAGACAAACAACTTGACAACTATACAGCTCAGAGATAAAGAGAACAGCATTGATCACGTAAGCTGTCTGTCCTCTTGTCTCTGTCTAATTGTTTGAAAAACCTGGTATTTATCTCGCTCAGCCAGACACCGCCACAACCAAAACCCTTTTATTTGCACATCTTCTCAGAGACGTCAGGAGGAATAGTGTTTGGGAAGAGGAATAAACTTCCTCAGCTTTAATTTCGTTTCTGACTGAAATAAGCTGTGTCTGCTGTGTAGTGACTTGCTCTTTTAGATGGCAGGGTTTGAGATCTGAGGTGACAGCTCAGCTGACAAGGCAAGATAACGCCAGATAATCGACGGATCTCTTTACGGATACGTTTGACGTTTTAAATCCACTAATTCTAGTCATCCAGGAATCTCAGGCAAAGAAATCAAAAGCACAAACCGGTTTGTAGTTTACTGAGCAGTTTATTAAACCTTTAGGTAAAATTTAAACACGATCCTCAATAAAAGCATGTGTTTTTGTTGAGTAATATATTTTATGTTTTTAGTCTCATATAGTATGATAAAGTTGATAAAAAACATACTTTTTAGAGGATTAACTGCAAAAATATGCAATTTGGAACAGTTACTGATATGTCTATCAGGTTGCTTCAGTCCAGTAAGTGAACTTTTTTTTACTAAAAATAGCTAATTGACATAAAATCACATAAATGGTATGCTATAAGATATTTTTTGATATAATACGGTGGTATAAGAAGGAGCCACATTTGTTCTAGACAGCATTTAATTGGACAAAAATCTGTGTAGTGCAGGATGAGTCATCAATATTTTTTTTTTTTTTAAGTACTAGCCTGTAGACAACCAAACAGCCATTAAAATCACCTTCATATCTTTTTTTCTTCAGTGGAACATAATTTGATTGGCCTTTTTCCTACACAATGAAAGTCAATGGTAACTAGAATGGTCTAGTTATCAACATTCTTCAAAATATCTTGTGTGTCCCGCAAAAGAAAGTTTTAAATTATATGAGGATGAGTCAGTAATGATAGAATTTTAATTGCTGTGTCAATAAGTTTGCTTTCTAACCATACATTTGCAGTGATTTGTATTTAATGTTAAAACCGCTCATTTGTTTCTTTTAAAGGTAATAGAAGGGATGACTTTTTCAGTTAAATATTTATAAACCAGGATGAAAAAGGACAGAAATGGATCATTAAGGGATAAAAAGTTCTTGTCCTACACTTCAGCATCAGCCTTAATGTGTGGATGTTGAAAATTACTGCACCTATCATATAACCACCTCATATGCTCCTGAAATCCATGTTGTTTTAAATCAGTGGTGAAGTACAGCTCTGCTATTGATTAGCTCCTCACATAGATGTGTGGGTTATGATTCCTCCTTGAAGGTTTTGAATGATTTTCTTTGGTTTCTCAGGAGTGTATCATAGATGAAGACTGTGAGAAGGGCAGCTACTGTCTCTACGAAACACAGAGCTCAAGGTGTCTGCCCTGCAAACACACCGATGCGGTAAGCGCTTTCAAATTTCACAGACCAGGAACATTTGAAGAACACTTGACCTCTGCTACTATCCGGTTGGAGATAGTCAAGTATGCTTACCACATGTTAGCCGTTCAGCCTAGTCCGTAGTTATTTTCATTTGCTCATTGTTTTCTGCTTTCTCTGGGTCTCTGCACAAATATAATACCCAGTAATGTGGCTTTCCAACAACATGATGCAACTGAGCCTGCATTGTGACTGCACTGCAGTATGAGTGCACCTGGAATCTGATATGCTGAAGCGTTTCTCCTTTGGGTTTCACATCAAAGTGCGCAGATTGCTAAATATGAGCAGCTTCTCCGGCCCAAGATAGGACATATTGAGTTCACCTCGCCGCACAGGAAGTAGGGTAGCCAACTAAGCAGAATACAGATGTGCATTTTTCTTGCAGTACGCTGTAGAAGAAGATTCTGACACCCAGTCAAAACAAACTGGGTCTGCTTGATAGAGAGCCTTTCTAAGGTTTTGAATAAACATAACCATATGTATGGAACATGGCATTTTCTACTATTTTCTTTTGGCTGATGACACATTGGAGGCCTGCACTGAGATTAATGAACATTAAAGAATGACTCTTGAGCCAAAATAACTCCCTAACGAACCTTTAAGCCATTTCTTGGAGATTTCTCAGAGTCTTTTGAACCAGTTCTTTTTTTTTTTCTTTAGTGAATCAGTATTATAAAGCAGAACCTGCAGAGTTTGAGTTTCTAGAATGGATAATAAATGATTCTTTTGAGCTTTTTTAAGTCAAACAGTAGATTAAAGAACGACCTGTAGAGTTCAATTCCCTAATAATGAGTCTTATGAGGTTTTTTTTTAGTGAATCAATACTATAAAGCACAACTAGTAGAGGAGTCTGATTCTTACACCAATTAAATGCTTTAATAGCACACAATTGTAATGGACACAAGTGGCGTCCAATTTCTGAATTGATGAGCTATGTGAGACAATACTTTTTAGTGAATCAATAGCATGCCGCACAACCAGTGGAGTCTGAATCCTAAATGACTAAATGACCAACTGCATATGGCCAAAGTCAATAAAGCACAATTCCTAAATGAATGACACCCATGAGTCTTTTTTTAAGTGAATCAGTATAGCGTGCATTGTAACCAGTAGAGTTATCAGCTAGTGCGGTTAACCATCTGATTCACATACTGAACCACAAGTTTGTATTTTTGTCTGTGTAAAGATCTTTTACAATAATTACATCACATTTATGAGATATTTAACCCGTTTTATTGAAATCTTAATTGATCTCATTATATATAACAGCGCTGAGGGCAGTAAATGTAACACTTTTTCAGATATGAATAAATCATTAAGAAATCTGAATCATTACATTCCTAATGATTCCTATTCTTACTCAGAACAAAATCCTGGCACTGCACTGGCTTTTTGTTGATGAGAGTAAACACTCCTACCATTACTGTTCTTCAGATGCATCACTGTCCTGAAAGAGAGAATTGATTCAATACAAGCATGAAATATGTATGCTGAAATATTTTGAGCTGTCTCCAGTCATTGTATGTCCTGTATTCCCCTCAGACGTGCACCAAAGATGAGGAATGCTGTGCGGGACAGCTGTGTGTTTGGGGTCAGTGTGCAAACAGCACTAAGGGAGCAGCGGGAACCCTCTGTCAGTACCAGAGCGACTGTAAGGAGGAGTTCTGCTGTGCCTTCCATAAAGGTATATAAAGCATGTTACATCTTGATCTGCATCTTCTGAATACTGCATATATTTTTAACTACTTGTTTTCAATGTTCAGCGCTGCTGTTCCCCGTGTGCAGCTCTAAGCCAATAGAACGTGAGCGCTGCATCATTTCAGCCAATCACCTGATGGAGCTGCTGTCGTGGGATATAAAGGGGGACGGTCCTCAAGAGCACTGTCCATGTGCCAGTGATCTGCAGTGCCAATATCTTGGGTAAGAATTCAGGATTCAAGATCAATTCAGTTCAAGCCATGATCTTCTGGTTTCACTTAATACAACATAAACGTGCATATTTAAATATTTTATGTTAGTATGTGTTCACTACCATTCAAAAGCTTGAAGGAAGATTACTTTCATTATTTGATTTAAAACACAGTAAAACAGTAATATCGTGAAAGAACGGTTTTCTATTTTGATGCATTTAAAAATGTATTTTTCTGGTGATGCACAGCTGAATTTTTAGCATCATTGCTTCAGTTTTCAGTGTCATGTGATCCTTGAGAAATCATTTTAATATGCTGAGGCGTTGCAGATGTACATATAAGCTTAAGACAACCCCAGTGACAAGAAGTTCCAGACCAAACTCTAGGTTTTAGTCATCAACTCCTTCATGTACACTATTTAAGAAAGAAATGTAAAATAAAGTTTCTAAAAAGTTTGGGCTCCCTAAGAATGTAATTTTATAAAGAAATTAATAGTTCTATTCAGTAAAGATGCATTAAACGTGAGAGTAAAGACACATACCCTCAGTTTCACAAACAAGGGTTAAGCCTAGTCCAAGACTAAAATGTACATCTGAGCAGTTTTAAATGAAAGGAACTTGCACTGACTGATCTTAAAGCATGTCAGTTGCCTTTGTTTTGTCTTAAGATGCACACCAGTAATGTTTTTTTTCTAAAAATGTTTCAAAATAATTGCTTATGTCCTTACTATGGTCTAATCCTCGTCTATGAAACCGGGCCTTATAATTTTATAAAAGATTAAGGCTGTTCTTTTAAACTTTCTATTCCTCAACTAACCCTTAAAAAAGCATCACGGTTTCCACAAGACTTTTAAGCTGCAAGGTATTTCAACAATGCTAATATAAGAAGTTTCTTGAGTTGCAAATCATTGTATTAGAAGGATTATGTGACACCGATGATGATGAAAATTCAGCTTTGCAGCACACTTCAATTATTTTTCATATTACTGTAGTTTTCCAGTTTTTTTGATCAGCCTTGATTTTGATAAACTTCATGAAGAAATAAATGAAATAAGTCATTTTGGTTTCTCTCTCAATCAGACGAGGTGCACTGTGTCTAAAGAGAGAGAACTCCAGCGAGGAGGAGCTCACTGACACCCTCTACTCTGAGATCGACTACATCGTCTAGTGAGACTCGGCCTGTTTGACAGACAGATGAAGAGAAGCTGCTGAAACAGACATGAACGCTTCATCACTCCAACGCTTTGTAGGAAAACCTTCATTATAATCATTATAATGTGCAGCGGAAGGCCTGAGTCTAAAGACCGTTCACACTGACAGTGATTTAAAACTATCAAGCTACCTGGAAGTCGTTCTTTTCCAAAGAAAGCTGGCCATTTGAGGGACGTGAGTGGCGTCAGTTGACAGGAAGAGACTTGAGTGAACTTTAAAGGTGTCATATAATGGCGTATGCACTTTTACAAGTTAAAATTAAATGTGTGTTGGCAGTTTGTGTACACAATTATCCTATAATGACAAAGATCCACCCATTTTTTTGTAATCGCCTTAAATGTTGTCCATCTCAAATCGAGCCGTCTCGCCTGCAATTGTTGATTGACAGCAGCGTTTCACAGACAGACTGGCGTCTTAGGCAGCCCAGCATTAATATTCGGGCATCAAAAACAGATCATTGTCAGTGTGAACAGCCCTCAAGTGTTGAAGCTCAACTGTGGATACTGAGCACTGGAAAGAAGCACTTATTATTCATGTACAGTATTAATGCTTTAAGAATACATCAGGCAGAAAAATGTAAAGAGGAAAACTCTTGTTGAGAGCCATTCCATCTTAGTTTAGTGTAGCAGCCAAAGTGATGCACCTATACCAGAAACCTCCTGTAATTTACCCAGGTAATAAACACAAATTTGATCCTGAAATAAAAGGTTGAAAAACATATGTTGTTTATATCCTTTTTTTATGTAAAATATGAACCAAAGTTTTTAATTTTTCGCCACTTATATTAGTTGCAATTATTTATTTTTATTTGGGAGTTAAAAGGGTGTGAAGGGGTGGTCACAATTAAAGCCGCAAAAAAATCCAGTCAATTCAATAGGAATCTGTGCAAATTTGCACGAGGGTGAAAGATTTCCCCATGTAGTTTCACGATGCGTTTATGACGGCCATGTCAACTTTCTGTACTGACCAATAAATTCATATATATATATAAAAAAAAAAATACATTAAAGCAGCTTGGTTTATGTGAAAATGACTTCATCCACGTTTAGACTGTTAACAACAGATATTTTCTCTCCACAAACCTTTGCCTAAACACTGCTAATAAGACTTCACCTTAAAAATGTGTTTAAAGTGTAATGTCATTTGCCAATCTTTGGCTAAATGCATTTATTTAAGCAGGAATTCATCGATGCAACTGTGAATTTTTCACAAGATTTCCCCTTGGAGATTTCACAATAGGTTCAAGTGTAGATCTGCCCATTGCCCAACTCGTAGGGTGTATTCACACCAGTTTACTTGCTTTGGTCTGGACCAAATACCTTTTTTTTTTTGTTTTTGTTGGTGCAGTTCACTTTCACACTGCCTTTTTTGCAAGTGAACCAGAACCACAGGTGTGCTTGAGATCATCCTTTCATTGGTTCATCCATTTAACCATACCAGAGTTTGTTTGGAAGCGGACAGAGACCACCTCTTCATCTGGGTCTTGGTACGGCTGTTTGGTGCGCACACAGAGTGAAATTACTGCATTCACACCTGCCTAAAAAGATCCGCACCAAACAAGACAGGTGTAAACGCACCCTTAGTTTGAAAATGACGTCTGTGCTTTTTAGATTGCTATACCTTATATATATATTTTTAGCATGAAATGTGACCACACAAACACCACTTGGTCATTAGAAAATACTATTTCTGAATTAACCAGCTTCACCCAAAATTTTCATTAGTTACTCACCCTCAAGTTGTTCTAAAGATGTATGAATTTCTTTTGTTGAACATAAAGGAAGATATTCCAAAAAACGGTAGCCATTAACATCTAGAGTATTTTTTTATACTATGAAAGCCAACGGCTAACATCAACTGTTTGGTAACCAACATTTTGTTAAACGTAAAGATTTTTCAAACAAAGATGAACTCTTATGTTTGGTGACATATTTGAGTGAACTATCCTCAATACCTTCATGTTTTGTGACAAAAACAAAATTGTTTGTATATTAAATTGATTCATTTTTATATAATTATATTTAATATTAGTAGCAGTAATTTAGTATAATTATATATACTTTGGGTCTTTATACACACACACACAGAGTATATAAACAAAACTTATTTTGTAGGTGATTGTAGACATTTAATCTTTCCCTAGCACTAATAAATTTCTAGTATAATTTCATAAAATCATGCAAAATGTGATAATTCAATAGCAGATCATATTCTTTAAAATATGGGCTCTTCGTACACGTCAACCTGGAAGCAGGCAGACAGAGATTGATTGTTGCTTTTTATTTCAGTATTGGCATGTCTACTGTGAACAGCTTGTGGCAGCATTAGGAGCCCAGGAACCCGCAGAGGTTCGGTCGAGCTCTGACACTGGCGCTCCTCCAGCGGGGCGTTCGCACCCACCGCTTTCCAGCTACGCCAAAAAACAGCAGCGAGAAGCATTTCCACGCATGCACACACGCAAACCTGCCACATCCGAACCCACAGGCTCTGTTCACATTGTGCAGAAATAAAAACCAAAACAAAATGAAAAAAAGAACACAGGACATGTCTAAATGGAAAAAGAAAAGCCAAGTACAGATCCAAAAATTAAAACACGTGCCATTAAAAGTCACTCACAAGACCTAGCGCCGTCATCAGTCTGTAGTGAAATAATTTACAAACAAAAACAATGAATCTGGTAAACGAAACGCACTACTTGATTCATATCACCCTACTCTTAAAGGCTTGCAAATTCATATGTACCAGTGTCACTAGCCTCAGCAAGGAAGTGTAGTGAGAGGAGGAGTGTGAGGCTCCCTACAAAGTGGGTGGAGCTTCAGCAGTCAGTGGGTGACACCCACACACAAAAAGAAGCATGAACTGCAATAATAGAACCTCTTCAGCCAGAAAAGAAGCATTTAATTTCAAAACTATGTGTTAAATAAACAAAAGGAGAGATATCCCAATATTCAAGTGAGAGCATCATACCCAAAACTGTGAAAAGTGAAAGTGTCACTATGACTGGAGTCGATCGAAGAGCTCTACGCAATGGAAGATGAGCAGTGCTGTCACCCCCACGGGCGTTCGGAGGTGGCTGGATACAGTGCTCGAGAGCTAAATAGACTCGGGGGACGACGGACGTTGAAAAACAGGAGAATGCGACACGTTCGGTCGCATCTCGAAATCAGAGAGCGAATGATGGACAAACACCAAATGCAGAACAACGGGATGAAAATCAATGGAGATGGTGCACCGGGAGTGCAAACTGACGAAAGAAATGAAGGGGGGGCGATAAAATCTCTCTCCCAAACTGCCCCCTTTCCTCTAACGAGTGCACCCATCTCTGTATTATTAAATTGATGTATCTGAATGATATTGAACTTGAAATAGCTTTGCACTTCCCTTTAAACTTTACAGTACAAGAAACTATGGTGCACAATAGTACTCTGAGCCACGCTTTGCACTGTGGAGCTCAAAGAAGAGAGCGTCAGCCGGACAGCACTGGTGACGTTGATTCAACGTGGGGCCCAAACGCCAGGGTCGCTGGCGAGGCAGTGCTACACTGCAGCGGGCAGGCCTGATAGAAAATAGGGAAGGATAGAGTCCTTCCCCTCTCAGTCCTGTCCAGGGTCTTTGGTGGGCCCTCCGTCTAAGTAAATTTTGAGGGCCTTCTCTTTGCGGGGGGAGTAGCTGACCCGGTGGCCTGTCTTCAGTAGACGACTGCTCTCCTTCTTCATCAGCTCATTGCGCTCCTCCTCAGACAGCTCCATGAGCTCCTCGGTGCTGTCCCTGTGGAGACGGCCGCAGAAAAGCATGGTTGACTAACTGACAGACAAGCAACTAGTAAATTACCGATTAAAATGACTGGTCATTTTCTCTCTAATAGTTAATATTTAAATGAAATATTTGAATTTATGATATGTTCACATGTGGATTTACATTAAGGTTAATATAAATCCTTATTATCATTCATGATAAATTTACATCAATTAAATCAAAATATAGCAATAAATCTACATTAACATTTTATAATGTTATAGAAATATATATTTTTAACTCATTATTTAAACAATTAAATATTTACTAAACAATATAATACAAAACAACTAAAATATACTATCTATGCTATATATAAAATAACAAATATATGACATTGCTATAAAAAAATGTTTTCAGAAGAAGAACTTTAGTCAGCTAGATGACGCTTTTTGTGATTACAGTGATCCCTCGCTACTTCGCGTTTCGTTTATCGCGGGTTCACGACTTCGCAGATTTTTTCTTTGGAGCCTTATTCAAGGGAAATTCGCCGATTCGCTGTATTTTTCACCGTTTCGCGGTACAGTAACAATCTTTATTTTCTTATATACTTTAATATTCTAACATTTTAATATTAGTGCCTGTTTTAGATTAAGTGTTCTGTACATTAAAGGGTGGTT
>JAUMHI010000243.1:2701792-2733928 GCA_032359435.1 Enteromius unitaeniatus | reverse complement strand
CATCAAATGCCTTGTTTGAAATGTGTTTTATTGTTTTGGTGTCATAGCACCGGTACCCGGCATCATGTTATGGTAAGGGGCATAACATGTCCACCACATGCTTGTGGTATTCGGCCAATCAAAGTGCACTGGATAGCTGTGCAATTTTAACCACATAACCAGCAGACTTTTTAACCACATAAACACATTGCATTACACAAAATAATGTTATTTTTAGCAACATCATATGACCCCTTTAAGACCCATTCACACCAACAGTGATTTTTTTTTTACCGCAATCACTCTTTGTGCGAATGTTCCATTAAACTGAATAAGCATGTAATGTATACAGAAGACTCTATGGCTAGAACTTTACCTTTTTCAGGTTGGCCCTCGCACTACAACATTGGTTACTCAATGCCTGTGTACCCATTTGACCTTTTTTGGAAGCTCTTTCTTCGTCATGCCCAACGTGGTTGATGTGTCCCGCACTGCTGAACTATTTGCCACCTTTGTCAACAACCCGGTGGTGGTGTGTTTTGTAGGCGCAATCATCCTGGCTTACCTGATTATTGTGATGTGGGCAAGAAGAAAAGACATTCAGGATGCAGTCAAGGTTTGCTTTTAGAAACCTGGTTCTCTTGAAGATCTGATTTGAGATATTTGTAATTCCATATCTCGCTTGAAACAAACAAAAAGATAAAGATAAACTCCTTGATTAATCTGTCTATTTAAAGGTGAAGGTCACAGTACTTGAAGACAATGATCCCTTAGCGGAATATCGTTACTTGTTGAGCATCAACACGGGACATCGTCGTGGGGCCTCCACCTCTTCTCAGGTATCATCCAGCTATTGTCCAGAAATATGGTTGTGCCATTCCAGTATTAACCCTGCCATAAAACTTTTCCAGGTGACAGTGACTCTACAGGGCACAGAGGGAGAGAGTGAACCACATCATTTGACTGACCCTGAAAAGCCAGTGTTTGAAAGAGGAGGACTGGACATGTTCTTGCTAACCACCCCTTTCTCTCTGGGAGAGCTACATAGTATCAGGCTGTGGCATGACAATTCAGGACAGCATCCTGCTTGGTAAAATAAATAGGAGTGTGTCACATAGCTTTCTTTCTGATTTCTCGGAGGCATATCCATGTAATTTTATTACTTCTTGTATTTGTATGTCTTTGGAACTGTCACAGGTATGTTAACAAGGTCATGGTACAGAACCTGGAGACTGGGCAGAAGTGGCACTTTCTGTGCAACTCATGGTTGTCCATTGACTTAGGAGAATGTACACTAGATAAAGTTTTCCCTGTAGCAACAGAGATGGACTTGAAAAGGTTTAGGTATGTAGATTTGAGACAGATTTGTAAGAAAAATAAAAATGAGATCTTTTCTCAATAACGTTTAATGAAATGTTTTTAAATGTTACAGTAATCTGTTCTTCATGAAGACTGCGAAAGATTTCCGTGATGGTCACATCTGGTTTTCTGTAATCAGTCGTCCCCCAAGTAGTAATTTTACACGAGTTCAGCGTGTCTCCTGCTGTTTTTCACTGTTACTCTGCACCATGTTGACCAGTATCATGTTCTGGGGTATCCCGTCAGATCCCTCAGAGCAGACCATGGACCTGGGTATGACCCCATAAAATATTAATCTAACAATATTAATTTCACTTAAAGGAATAGTTCACCCAACAATAAAAAATTATTTTACTCACCTCCAAGCCATCCTAGGTGTATATGACATTCTTCTTTCAGACAAACACTGAGTCTGAGGTATAGGCCTTTATTTTGAAGATATATCTGCCATGAAACTTACCTCCGGGGAATTAACACATGTCTTCTGAAGTAGAACGATGGGTTTTTGTAACAGATTTTAATATTTTTGAATACAGCTTACGTCACACGTTGAGTCAAAGGTCAGCCAAGAATCTGGAACTCGATTCTCTCTTAAATGTTCATTTAGCCGAAAATCATTAAAAAAATTATTCAGCACATTCATTAAAAATATAAATATTTTTGTTACAGAAACCCATCCATCTGCTTCAGAGGACATGTTAACCCCCCCAGAGGCATATAGGTTAATTATGATGGACATATCCGATTTATGGAGCTTCAAAATAAGGGCACTATCCACCAGCATTACCAAGCCTCGAAGAACAAAGATACATTTTTGAAAACCTCAGACTGTTCATCTGAAAGAAGAAAGTAATTTACACCTAGGATGGCTGGGGGGTGGGTAAAATATGGGGTAATTTTCCTTTTTGGGTGAATTATTCCTTTAAGCTCTTTTCAGCAAAGTATCACCAAAACTGTGCTTGATTCAAACATATTTACAATCATAAAAATGTGATTTATGTCCTTGTATGAGTACAGGTCAGATTGAGTTCACTTGGCAGCAGGTCATGATTGGCATCCAAAGCTCCATTATCATGTTTCCTATAAATCTCCTCATTGTGAGTATCTTCAGAAATGCTCGACCAAGAGAGCAAAAGTCTGAATCATCTTCCAAACAGCAGTCAAAGATAGATCCCAAAAAGCAAGGCAAAACGGGACGCGTGTCTCCGAATCAGCCTCCATACAATAATCACAAGGAAATCACACCTGACACTGTGATAAAGGCAAGTGTTTGACCTGGACTAGTTTCACGTCTCGGTTGTAATGAATTAGGTATTATGACCTATTTGTTTAAATAATATTTTTTCAGGACATCAAACGGATAGCACGGTCACTCTATAAGGTCACGAGAAGACCTGTTCCAAAAATAGAATTGGACTCCACCAAAACTGATATTAACCATCTGCTGTCACTGGTTGAAGAAGTAATTTGTCAACACAATCGAATTGGAAATGGGTTTTACACTAACTCTTCTAAAAAGGAGCAAACCTTTGCTGCTTCCCTGGAGTGTGTAAATCTGAAAGGTGAGTCCATAGACATGGACAATTCAGAACTTCACCTCATACTTTAAAATAACACTGGAACTTTGGTTTGGTTTTGGTAAACCTGAATTCAGGGAGAAGTTTCCTTTGATGTAATATTCAGGTTGGTGGAACTGAAGCAATATTCCACATGTTAATTTAAAGTGGAAGTGGGAGAACTTAAGTTCTAGTTGTAATGATTGAAATGTAATATTATTTTGTCCCTATAACAGAGAGCCATTTTTGTGAGAGCCCAGAACAAAATGGAAAACACAGCATATACATCCAGTATCTCTACAAACAACTGCAAAATGTGGAGAGAGAGCTGAGACTGCTGGGGCCTTCATCCTTCTCTACGCCAGACAGCTACAACAAGGCTGTACTGCAGGTCCAAGGCATGAAGAACCTACTTGAAGCTCAAGTGTCCTCCTGTTCTGTCAGTGGTCTACATTCCCGTAGCTCCAGCCCCACAGAGGGCAACAGTGAAGACAGCAAAAAGTGTTGTCAGAAAGGCTTGCCCTGGTGGTATGTGTTCGTTGGTTGGTTTCTTGTTGTAGCCACCAGTGGCGTTTCAGCATACTTCACTATGATGTATGGACTGACCTATGGGAAGGAGCGCTCAGTCAGCTGGCTCATTTCAATGGTGGTGTCATTCTTCGAAAGTCTCTTCATCACTCAGCCTGTAAAAGTAAGATATGGAATAAAAAAGACAAATCATGGGACCTTATATTTTATCTAGTATATGTTTTCTGTATTGTACAATACCACTTCCTGTGCAGCTTGTTGACATTGTCCGCTAGATGTTTTGTTGCTACACAAACCTGGGCTTGTTTTGGTTTCTTTAGGTACTGGGCTTTGCAGTCTTCTTTGCTTTGGTACTCAAAACTGTTGATCAAGAAGATTATGGAGATGTTCCGATTGATGGGACTCTACCCAACACAGGTAACTGGGCCAAAGCAAATTTACCGCATTTTATTTGTTAATCACTTTTAAGTGACAAAACATCTGTCCACAGATGATCCAGATGCAATCAGAATTGCAAGGAGAGACAGCACATGTAGCTTCTATCAGCCTCCTCCTCTCACCGATATAGAAAAGATGAGAAACAACATCATCAAGGAGCAGAAAGTTTTTGCACTCATCCGAGAGATTCTGAGTAAGTAGGTCAGCATTTCTCTTTCATTAACAGAATGACCAGCTTGTTTGAAAGCTTTTTTACGTTGCAGTTTATGTGGGATTTCTGTGGATGCTTCTCTTGGTTGCGTATGGTCAGCGAGATCCACATGCATACTACCTCACCCAGCACATCCGTCAGAGCTTTAGCAATGGTGTTTCAGACAGTATGAAGCACAGAGATATATTAAATTGGGCAAAATCCTCTTTGCTCAGTAATCTGTTTGGGCAATATCCAGGTATTCCTTGAATATTTTGTATTCTTTATGTTGTCTACTTGCTTATTATACCGATAGACCTACAGTATATGTACCTTGTCGTGTGTTACCTTTTCAGGATTCATAACAGATGGAAACTCAAAACTTGTTGGCAATGCTCGACTCCGGCAGGTTAGGGTAAGAAAAGACTCTTGTAAAATCGCCAAGACAATGCAGCACTCCGTTCCTAACTGTCATGCCCCATACTCATGGGAAGCGGAGGACATGGGTTCCTACAGTCCAGGCTGGAACCAGATTAAAAATGTGAATGGCTCTAAGATTATACCTACACCTTGGGACTACCAAACTCAGGCCAAACTCCGGGCAAACTCTGTTTGGGGTGGGTTGGCCCTTTATAAGGGTGGAGGATTTGTGGTGGAACTAGGTCCGGATAAAAAGAACGCAAGCAGGTAGTGCAATGTCTTATAACATTTAATGTCGTATAAAATATAAGTTGCAATTCATTTGTCATGTCCTGTCCTACAGTCTTCTTCAATATCTTTATGACAACATCTGGCTGGATGTGTATACGCGGGCTGTCTTTGTGGAGTTCACTGTTTATAATGCAAATGTGAACCTTTTCTGCATTGTGACTCTCATATTTGAGACCACGGGAGTGGGTGAGGCGTCTCATCTTGATATTCTTAAAAGATTCTCATGTTGTCGAAAGTTAGACTCATTTTGTTGTTTTGCAGGTGCATTCCATTATCGCAGTGAGGTGCAGACTGTCCATCTTTATCAGTCCACTGGTGGCTTTCATGTATTTGTTATGGCATCAGAAGCCATATATTTCCTCTTCATTCTCTACTACATGTTTGTGCAGGTCCATTTTCTCATGAAATATTAAAATAAAATGGTTTAACTTGCAGTAGTGGAGCTATAATGCACAGTATCTTGTGGATTTAACAGGGCAAACTGATGAAGCAGCAAAAATGGGCATATTTCAGAAGCAAGTGGAATCTATTAGAGTTGGCCATTATCATTTTAAGTTGGAGCGCACTATCTGTGTTTGTCAAGAGGACGATACTGGGTAACCGGGACATTGAGTACTACCAAAATAACAAAGACATGTGAGTGAAAGCTTCAATCAATCAGCATGCTCAGGATACCAGACTTACTGCACAATAGATGATACACTTTATATTTAAGAATATTTACAATAATACAGATGTTTCTCTAACAGGTTTGCTAGTTTCTATGAGACTGCCACCGCGGATGCTGTACTGGGCTATCTGATAGCCTTCTTAGTTCTGCTGGCCACCATAAAGCTGTGGCATCTACTGAGACTTAACCCCAAGCTACACATGATCACCTCAACACTGCAGCGGGCATGGACTGATATCTCTGGCTTCATCGTGGTCATGACCATCATGTTTCTGGCGTATTCCATTGCTGTTAGTATGGAAGTGTTTTTTTAACATAAAATGAAAATAGACCTTGATCACGGCCTACAACAGGGGCAGCTCCTAGAGGGCCGCAAGAGTTTAGTTCCACCCCTGCTCCAGCACAACTGTAGCTTCCAAGGGTAGCGTCCAAAAGCTTTGGAAGCCGACAGGACTGCCCTTTGATGCAATACCTGTGCAAGCAGCATCTGCGCTGTATTTTCCAAAATAGAGTTTTGGAAGGACTTGCTGAAGCAACATAAAAGTTAAATCATCTAAAATCAGCAATTAGAGAGCACTTTGGTGATAAAGTGAATATGTAATTATACAATATTTTTAGGCTAGCTCCCATTCTTGTAAGGGGCCACCAAAGCAGAAAAAAATGCCTGGAAACTTTAGCCAAGAAGTAACGACTAATGCGTATGCCTTTACTTTTTGGCAGTATGCAGGGAATAAAACCGGGGGCTGTTTTGATTAGAATGAATGTCAACGGAGAGGCTTCACTACACTGATATTTAATGAATCCACAACCTGTTTGATAATCTTCAACTTGCTTGGGATTCAGCTTACGCCACTTTTTTTTCATGCCTAGGGTCTTTGTAAACAGCTTTTCAGTGTTGCACAACTTACTGAAATTCAGTGATATCAAGGCTGTAATGTGATTTGATCCAAGCCGTTATGCTTTCCCCAATAGTACATAATACAACCCTCTCATCATCTAATTATAAGACAATTTCCAACTTAGCTGGAAGAGGTGTGCTTAATTAGGGGTAGAGTTTAACTGTGACCTACCTAAAGCTGGTCTTGGCATACAAGCTACTGTCCTGCAGAGTTGAGTTCAAACCCTGATCAAGCATATCTTAACTAGCTAATTGATCCCTGCATCCTAATATGCTGCTATCCACCCTAACTGCCCTAAATAGTATTGTACATTACTAATACCACATAGAATTTATGATAGGTAGTACGCACATTGGTTCAGTTCAGTTCTAACCCTTCTCCAACACAATATCAAGTGAAGATGTTTCTGAAGATATAAATTAGCTTGTTCTGATGTTTTTGATCAGGGGCCTGCTCCATAAACCAGACTAGAGTATAAGCCAGGCTTATTTCAGTTACTGACTTATTGCCAGTTAATTTGTATTAAAATAAGTCAGACTATCTGCCATAAGCCTGGCTTATTTGGTAACCTTGTTTTATGGAACAGGCCCCAGGTTTGGAGCTGACATTTGCAGTAAGGTACTTCCAGGTGCTTCACACATTCAATTTGAATTCACATTTGTCTTAAAATTTTACAATTTGTGTCCAAACAGTGTAATTTGATGTACGGCTGGAGGCTCTACTCATACAGAACTCTACTTGAGGCTGCACAGACAATTATTTGTCTACAACTGGGTATTTTTAACTATGACGAGGTAAAAAAAGGCATATACTTAATTGGTACTCAGCTAACGTGTTTAAAATCTTAGATTTGTTAATTGATAATTTCCTTCTACCTACAGGTTTTGGATTACAATCCAGTTCTAGGAGCTTTCCTGATTGGATCCTGCATTATCTTCATGACATTCGTAGTTCTCAACCTCTTTATATCCGTGATTTTGGTGGCTTTCAACGAAGAGCAACTTCATCCCACTGTAAATCTCTCCTAATCAACGAATCTATTGCTGTTACACATTTATAAACAAGCTAATTTAATGTTTCTCTTTTTCCTCAGCCCTCTGAAGAAGAGGAGATCGTAGACCTGATGCTGATGAAGCTCTGCAGTCTTCTTGGCATCAAATGCAAGAAAAAGCAAACTGATGCAGATGCTTCTATTACTACAGCTTCAGTCATACCATAGAAACAATCTTCATAGTGTAATAATGTCAGTCAGTGCAAGCCTTATTGTAAAACGCCTCTTGGTCTGTGGATGCTTAGTAATAATTGATGTATATCTTAAAAAGCTTCATCCTCACATTTACATAGCAGAATGTGTCTATTAGGTATGTTTGAATATTTGTCAGTGCTATTATAACAATTAGTTAAGCATGAAATATGCAACTCTGGAAGTTTTTGTCCTGCTACATCATTGCATTTCATCTATCAAGGGGTTTGCAATTTTAGGTAACAGAAGAAAACATTAATTTTTTCTTGCAGGTAAATTTTTTTTACTAATTCAGCCAACTTACTGTGTATGAGTATTGATACATAAAGAGGTCTGAATCATATAATATACGCTCTGCGGCATAAACAGAGTTGCTGCCATGCACTTAATGTCTCTGTGTTCTAGGAAAATTTCAACCATACCAGTTGGCTCAGTCAATGGACTGGTATTAAAAAAATATTAATTCTTATATTGCTTTAACAGGAAGCTCATTCACCAAATGAAAAAAGAAACTAAAATGAAAAAGAAACTAAAAGGCCTGTGGGTGCTCAGCCATTACAGATGTATAGTATGCAATTCCAAAACCAAATGCAAAATGGTTGTGAAACTTGGTAGTCATTAGACTGGAAGACTTTCTCAAACTACACAAGCATTATTGACAGTTTGGACTCACATTTCTGCTTATAATTTTTGAACAGTGTGGCTCGGATATACATTAAGTGCACCAATTTTCATTTTTCATTCATACACTTACTGCAATTTGATAAAAAAAATTAAAAAAAACACTCTACAGTTGGGTTGGATAATTATGATACACCAAATAATCTATGTGTAATGTTGCATTCAGAGAGCTGACCTGCTCAAACTTTTAGTAAAGAGGAAACAGATGGTCTCTGATGCCAGAACAAACACATAAAAAGCCATAACTAGTCAGTCAGTACTTATCCAACAGCATTTATTCAGTTGTCTTCAAATTTAAGTTACTTCTATAGTTACCAAGCTTTAATATAGTATTTTGTGTAACACAGATTCTGATTCCTGAACCCTAAGAGCCACTTTCCTGCAGAGTTTAGTTGTAAGCATGCCCCAAACACCTGGCTGTACTTAAGTAAAGTCCAATTAAATTTATTTGTACAGAGCAAAAACACATTATTTCAAAGCAGCTTTACAGAAAATTGTGATGTTAATCTCTTAATATCTTCATGTCTCACAGCCTCGTTTAGCAGATTAGAGCAGGGCAATTATTTACTAAACACCTTGTGAAGACAATCTCAAACAGATGAGATTTACTATACAGTATACTGTACAGCATATCACCCTACATGAACATACTTTAAACATTATATATCCAACTTCATATACAGAGGAATATAATAATATAGCTTACATTTTGCCTATATATAACATTTAAGATTTTCAATGTAGTGCGCGTATATATATATATATATATATATATATATATATATATATATATATATATATATAAATACACACACAAACACATTTACTGCTGGTTGATCATGTAATTTTAAAATTATCAAACTCAAAAACCCAGATTAGTTGATTTAATGCACTGAAATACAACACAAGCTAGATCATGAAAGAAAGTGGCTCTCCAGGACTTGGATTAAGGACCCCCGGTGTAAAGCTTAAATTAATGCAAAAGAATGGATGGCAATCACGAGGCTGTATTATATCACTTTGGTGTCCAGATGTAAAATTTAGAAAGGGTCCTTCTCTCAGTGTCTTGGGGCTGTCCAAGTGGTTAAATGACAGCGTGACCTACAGGACAGTTACAGCTGTAAAATACGGAGACATCTAATATGTCCAAGTTTGAAAACTACTGGCTCAGATTCAAAGTCAAAAACCTAACAAATTTTTCTTTATTATTTTTAAGGAAGTAAAGCTAAGAGGTAGACCCAAGACCATGCCTTAAGGGACTCTTTACAGCTCTACGACTCCAAACAAACCCCTCAGCTTTATAATACGCATTGCATTGGCGTACTTGACCATAATATTGGTGCTTGCAGCTATATCCTTTGCGTAATTTTTTACCCAATAATATTGCAAGACTACAAAACCACTAGGCAATCATCCTGTGGTGCGTTCCTCTGGTAAAATGGCCAAATCTCCATCAGTGGAACCATAAGACGCTTCCAAATAACGTTTCACACACTTCAGTAGGAGTATTAACTTCTGCTCAGCAATCAATTAAAGATTATTAGTCAATTACACAAGTAGAAGGCTGTTCGTTTAACGGTATTAACCTAATTGCCGCATTCAGTTTTCTCCAAAAATAATTTCTGCTCCTGCAACATTTGACTACTTCGCTATTTTTGCACCCGGTTGTGATTAATTTGATGTTTATCACGGCGTTCCTCTTTCCTCCAGGGTTCTCATACAGATTTACTCACTCTTCAAACATAGCACTGTTTACACACTGAATGAAAGTGATTGAAATATACTGCATAACTTGCTTATAGCGTCCAAGAGCATGATCAATGCAAGTCCACAATTTTAAGAAGAAACTGTACTGGAGCTGCAGTCCAAACAAAATCCAGATTTGGAAAACAGAATTATAGAACTATGCCAGTAATGACAGAACGCTTTCAGGAGAAGAGAAACTTTAAATTACTGGAAAAGGTGAACCAATCCAAAAAAATAAAAAAAGATTTAAAGGTTTTTTTTTTTTTTTTTTTTTAATGTTGTGTATATTGATGGTTCATCCATACATCAACCAAATGCTTGAGACCTCCTTAAATCATGCTCCAATGACTTACAGTGCTTGTAACAATATCTTTATCCAGATCGAACACCAAGTGCATTTCGTTTGGAGCCTAAAACATTATCATTACAAGCAGCAAATGATTGCCACACACTATTATTGAAGCCCTCTGAACACCAACCATTATAGGAGAAGTCACCATCCAGGTAACAATGTTCCAATTCTTAAATAGTCTTCAACGGAGTTAAAAAATTTGCAGTCTGATACAGAAGGCTAAGAGACCTGAACAATATGAAAGTGCTAGTCATTAATTTACAGAGATCAGGCATCACATAGTGCTATGACAAGTATCCAATATGCTACATTTGAATACACATGTTGACACCTTACAAATGCCTCTGGTTGTTTGACCAGGCAACTTAAAAATCAAGTGCCTTGGCTAATTATGTACAATATGAGATTTGTTTTTTTTGTTTCGTTTTGTTTTTTGATGAAGAAAAACGTTGACACACTACCGCCAGAGGTATAATCTTGAAAAGGCCCTTTGGCCCATACAGTGACAATGATTTTGACATTATGTCTCAATTTCAATTCATTAGCCCCCGTAGTATGTGTGTGGGAGCTGCTGTTATGGTATCCCTCTTATTTTTGGATTCCATAAGACAACATTGTTCAGAGCTTCTTTTTTTTTTTTTCCCCCCCACTTGCTTAGCGTTTAAGTTCTTGGTTTGTTTTCCCAGGCATTGGTTGCGTTTGGTTGCCTTCCCACATCTTCTGGTGCTGTTCAAATTTGATAGTCAGATTGAAGAGTGAGAGAGAAGAACCAGTTCTGGAACCACTACTTCAGGGAGCAACACAAGTGTTTTCATTTCACTACATTCAGTCACAGTTAGAAAGGGGAAGGGAAAGGGAGGACTCAATTCATCCCAGGGGCGCTGCCACCAAAGTTGAAATTGGATGGCACCACCGGATCTGCAAACTTGTATCCTCCATGCTTCTCAATCATCTTTGATTCTAAAAACCAAATGAGAAACAAAACCAAAAATAGGATAAACAAAATCAGCAGGCTGAACAATTGGGTAACATTTTGGCAGCATATTAGGGTGACTCACATTTATCTTGAAAAATCTTTAGAAAAAAAAAACAAAACAAAAAAAACCCACTAAACTATGTTAAACTTTTAGTAGTGATAAAATTTTATGCCTACTGTACAACAGCATTGCTACGTCTATCAACACAGGTGAGTTTTATCAGGGTTGGAGCTAAACTCTGCAGTGCATCAGACCTCCAGGGTAAGATTTGAGGAACCCTGCTTTAGAAGAATCAAAAACTTGCAGCACCTTTAATGCTGTTAAAGTTCAATGTTGTTTTGTACAACCTTCAACTTGCACTGTTTTTGGTGCAAAGATGACACCATTTGCTTGCAACTGCTGTCTAGGATTGGGCCAAATTGGCATTGGAGTATGCCTACAGTGGAACATCGCGATGGACAATGACTTCCCCAAGTGGTTGGGGTGCATCCCAAGCGTGAATTCATATTCAGGAAGTCATAGAAGACAAATCATACGTTCCACAGAGCCACGGAAAGGATGAAAGTAAAAGTCAAAAGCGATCATGCATTCAAAAGGGATTTTAATGCCATAATACATAATGACCCTACCGCTGTGCGGCTACAGTGCGACAACTTCGCCTTTCAGTATCATCTCAATAAGCAGGGTGACGGATGAGGTGCCAGTGAGGACTAGTAACTTTTGGAAAATAAGTCAATGATTCAAATATATCTAGACTAATGTGAAGTGTTTCCAGCTCGAGTCTGCCAGAAAAACGCTAAATTATATATCGGTAGTGTGTCAAGAGGAAATAGCAAGTGCTGCGCAATCAATTACTCAACCGGCTCTTTGTGCCTCACCATGTGCTGCTCGTCGCTGATCTGCGAGTGTTGCAATATCCTGAAGTTGTTTTCTTTGTTCCTCATCAAGACACTGTGTGATCGCCTGGTACCATGCAGGGTCACGGGCCTGGACATCTAAAAAGGAAAGAGAAGCAGTGTGTCAGTAAAACACACTTTTAAAAAGTCGCTCGTTTCATTCAAACTATAGGTGAAAGCCATACTCTGAATTATGGCTTTGAAGATCTGGTATTCATCAACAAGGTTGTCTTCGTCGTCAACTGAGGTCGTGTAGCCCTCAAGAGCCGTCTCCTCTGCGTCATCTTCCTCCCAGTCTTCATCGTCACCGTCCTCTCCTGCTTGTTTAGCAAGCATTTCAAGGTATTCCTGGCCTTCATCATCTATGTCGTCTTCATCACTGCCCAACTCGGCTGCAAGGATACACAATGAGTCACATGTCAAAACTAGTTAATCATTTAAAAGAACAGCAGGAAATACAGCAATTTTAATCAAATACACCAATTGACTCGATTCGACGTTCATTTCCAATGTAATAAATTAACTGGATGAAATACAAGCTTGACTAAATTCAACTTGTCGTTGGGTCAAATAATTTAATAATCGATGCATTTCAATTATGAATAAACCGATTTTTCAGTCTATTACTCTGAAGCTGCTTTTAGATAAACTGTATTATAAAGAGATATTTAAGATCTCACTAATACTTTTAGTTTTTGTATCATTTTTTCTAAATATAAAAAAAAAAAAAAAAACAGAAAAATGCATTCACCAGGCGACTAAATATTAATGCAATCTAAAACTACTCATTCATTTTAGTCAGAAGACTGAAATACTGCTTGGACATGGATAAAAGCCTGAAGTTTTGATAAAGCTCATTTACCATTCTCCTCTTCCTCCTCTCCATCCTCTTCATCATCATCCTCGTCATTTTCATGTTCAGCCCTGCAGGCATAGGCCCTCTTCAGGCCATTAAACAGGAGAATGGCTGCAGGGAGGAGTTGACCTGCGACCTGATTGACAGCCTGTGGCCTCTGATCAAGGTCCATTAGAGCGCACAGGCCCAACACGCACATCTTTCGATCGTGAAGCCTGCAAACAACACAGATCGCATGTTACAATAACCAGAACACGTTTTGCTCTGGGCTCTTTAGATACCAGGAAATGGTGCGTACCCGAGGAAGCAGTCAATGTCTTTGAGCCATTGGGAGATGAAGTGATTGGTGATGGGCTCTGTGTTGTTAGGGAAGCGCAGATTCTCCAGTGTGTTGAGGAGCAGAGGAGGGCTGTAATAGAGGGCGGCAATGGCCACCTGCAGACACATGGTCCTCAACTCGCTTGTCTTCACTTCACGCGTCAAACGCTCCAAAGCGGTCGTTACAAACAAGGGCACCACCTGCAGGAACAGGCTCCAAGATTAACCTTTTCATTATTGCCAGTGTTTTCATGATAAAATCCCACAAATTTGGATCTTAACACTTTCAACTGCGTTGTCATGAAGTCAGTGGGCTTTTGGTTAAGTGTCCGAAATAGGGTCTGGGGTGCACAATGTAACATGGACAGTGTTCAAGAAACATACCTGGTCAATACCACGACCTTTGCACTGTAGAATGACGACCTCCAGCAGCTTGGCCGCATGGCATTCTGGGTCCTCTCCAGGGTCTCCTGACAAAATCTGATTGAGCACAGAGTTTTACTAACAGAGTTAAATCACCAGTTTACAAGTTAGAAACTCTACAGTGGGACTTTTATTTTTACAGTCCTGGTCTAAAAGTAAAAAGGTACTAACCCTGAGGCAAACCCTAAACCTAGCCTATATTAAGCAGCGACCTTATATTATTCAGTACATTGATTTATTTTTTCTTCTTCTGTGTTTTTTGTACAAACTATCTTCCCTTTTGAAGTAGCTGTACCTTTTTGCACATGCTGTAGATGATTTCAAGGTATTTGGTGTCAGACAAAAGTGTGTCTGTGTCAACTGTGATGTAGTTATGGAGAAGTGGCATCATATCTGAAATTAAAAAGGTAAATGAGAAATTATTTTAATATCTATCAGTTGAAGTAAAAAATAAGTTAATCAAGTGAACATGCAAAGTAAATGCCAGACCTGTGAAATAGTCAAATCCGTCTTGTTGGAAGACCTCATAGACCAGAGGGAGCAGCTGCCACATCTGAGGGGACACCTGCTGACATGTCAGACTGTGAGCCAGAGACAGGATCTCCTCGTAGAACTCTGGGAAAAATCAACCCAAAACATTCAATACAAACCCAAAGGTCTCACAAAACTGTTTTTTTCATTAGTGTGTGTAATTTACCCAGTACGTGCTGCTGGAGGACTGTGCCGATCACCTGCAGACAGATGCCCTCTAACTGCTGGGTAATCTGAAAATCAATCAATCAATCAGCAGTGTTAATGCACAGAACTTCAGAATCACAAATATTATCACTAATGTTTGGTGACCGCAAAAGTAACCTCCAAAAGTCTCTCCAAACTCCATATGGTTTGCAATCTTCTATAAATAAATGACATTCATACATTTTTAAACGAGCATTCAGTTCAAATTCATTGCAAAGGGATTAGCATGAAATTGCATACAGTGCAAAGAAAGCGTTTATAAATATAAACGTATATAGATTTCCACAAGGCTATTTAAAGATGCTCTGCAGCCAGTAAGGCAACTTTGTCAGAAGTTGGCATACATGTCTTTGCTTTTTTTTTGTGTTTGTGGGCGGCTGGAACACTTCAGCAGGGTGCTACAGAGACAGGAAGAACTTCCACAGTCCATGTTTCTATTTTCTCACCTCTTTATGGTCCTCCACTACACTCAGCAGCGTGTCAATGGTGTTAAGGATGCCCATGGCGGTCACCGCTTTATCGTCACCGCCTTCCTCGTCAGGTCCTGTCTGGATCACCTGGTTGAAGGTCATGGCCTGGGAGAGAGGAATAAAAGCAGGAAAGTTTACTTCTGAGATAATTCAACACAGCTCTTTTGTGCATATTAATGCAACCCTATAAAGCCTACAACATAATATCTGATATATTTCTCAGCTCTTTAAATAATATCAAAGCACTACTGGACAACCCGCTGTATATCGTGTCTACTCCTTACTACCAAAAAAAAAGAAACATTTAGCAATATTTCAAGATGAACACTAACTGCACTGAAGTAACTTACTTGATCACGTCATTTTTAGAAAAAAAAAACAAAAAAAAAACAACACAATTTTAAAGAAATATTCATGTCCATCCTCAATAATTGTATCCCATTAAATGTTTGCCCCATAATAAAATATAGGAGTTAAGAGAAAAGAAAAAAAAAAAAAAAAAAAAATTAAATATCATCTTACTAAGATATTACTGGGACATATGGAGAGACAACTGATATTTAAATGCAGTTTATTTATTACATGTAGTTCAAGTATAAGCTCCATATTCCTCTTTATTGTATTTTATCTCCAAATAACATATGCTTTCTTTTTAAAGATTTGTCTAAAGGCTCAATAAACGTCCATTTCAAAAAAGCACCATTATTTGATGCGTCATGCTTTAGAATGTGAAATGAATATTTTAATGGCTCTTACCAAATGCTGGGTCATCTCTACAGCGATTGGCGTGACCTCCTCACTGTACTCGCAGATCATCTTCTGGATGACGTTGGTAAGATCGTCATTCTCCGTCTCACGCACGATGTGGAGGAGGGCCTGCATCACGGGCCGGATGTGGGGGGTGATGTAATCTTTGGCTGTAGGAAAACCAAACAAAGCCATCTCAAATTCAGCTAATGACAGAGGAAAGGCATTAAACAGCATTGAAAGAGCTAAATGAGTGAAATCCTACCTTTCTCCTGATTGCTGATGAGGACCTGGAGGGCGATGGCAGCCTCCACTTTAACAGGCATCTCGTTGTCGTTGATCAGACACAGGCGGGTGAGCTCGAGGGCTGTCTGCAAGTTCTGGTCACTCTTGAACTTGACCTCGCAGAAGTAATGAAGAACCCAGCAAGCCTAGAGGCAGAATTATAATGTACAAAGAGGAGTCAAAACTTTGCAGCACTCAAGTCGTTGCCTTCATCTAGCGGTTGAATTATTCTTAAAAAAAAAAAAAAAAAAAAAACTGCAATTAGCACCTCTCACCCTGGCTCTCATGTAACCCAGCTCACTGCGGAACAGAGGGAAGACATGATTCTGCAACATGAACTCCATCTGGTCTTTGTAGATTTTCCTCTAATTGAGGGGGGGGGGGGAATCATTAATACAACTAATCAAGATGTTCAATCCTAGAATAACCAATGCTGCCTTTTAAGTGATGCCTAGACACTGGATGCATATCATTACACTAGACTGTGAATTTGAATTCTTTCTTAGAATACAAGGTAAACAAGGTACCTTGAGAAGAATCTCAGCCAGTGAGCCGATCATATGCAGAGCACCGTCTTTTTTCCTGGGGTCACAGGCCACGTCTGTGAGTATCTGATAACAGAAGCCCATGGACTTCTGCAGCACCTGTTATACAACGAAAGTGGTTAACGTAATACTCAAAATACCACAACACCTCATGATTCATGTCATGTGCTGGCTTTGTAGGAGACTATGGAGGCTGGCCAGTGGTGGGCTGTCATTTAGACGTCACTGGGCCAGTACTATGATCTCCCGTGGATCTGTGGCTGCGAGTGTGGCGTGAGAACCGTCTCACAGCCTGTAAGACACAGACTGGAGACGGCACTAAACGCAGATGGACACTACGCACACCGTCCACCCACAGCCAATCAAAGAGCACTTTTAAAACACCAGCTGAAACTTAAACTCCAACAGTGCGTACAAACTTGAAAAAGCTCGGACAGAGTATGTTTTTAAATTTAGCAAGGTTTGGCCTGAGAGGAAGCAAGTCTGGTACACAGGCTTCATGTGCATACAGAAGGACTACATTATAAAGGCATTGCATGTATATACAGAAAATGAACTTGAGCTTGTTTAAAATGTTTAATTGAGTAAATATCACATTAAATCACTATAAAATCTCATAATAAAAGAGACACAGCTCTTTGAGATGACGGAGAAGCTCCTTCCACCTGGCGTCAGAAGCTTCCAACAGTTCTGTGGAAGGAGCCGCAGGGTGCTGATTGGATACATGAGGGTTGGCAGTAAGAGATACACAAAACTCAGCCAAACACAGTCACATCATAGGCCTCATCATGCCAGATGGCGCCTCCAAACACCCACCTCCTTCCTTTTGTTGCAAGCAGTGAAGAGAAGTGTCTGAGCTGCAGTGGTGGGGGAGATGAAGTCTTCAAAAACATCTAAGAAGAAGCAGAGAGAGAATGAGCAGATCGATTTGGCATTGGTCTTCTGCTCAAAGAGCCTTTTGGTAGTTTAGACAAATAAGGTGAAGCTCTAACCAAATTTCATGCGGATGTACTCGTAAGGGTCTTCCTGCCAGAGCTCTTCATCGCTGTCTGTGTAGCACATGAGGGGGAACACCACGTCCTGAATGATTCCCTGAAACCAGACAAATCCAAGTTGTATATTAAGAACTTGGATTAGATGAGGCAGTGCTTTACAGTCATTTTACAGAAGTTTTCAGTTAAAACTGGACCTGTAGTAAAATCAAACCAAACACTCAGACTATTACCAGGAAAACACTTGGGTACTTCAATAATAACTACAAAAATTAACAGTGCCTGCTTTTATCAAATAATGCACCTTTTAATTTGGCTATCATAACTATCAACTATCATAACTTGTGACTGAGACAACTGACAGATTTATCTTACTAGGTTGTCTGATTAAGACATAACGGTAGATAAAACATTGCTTTAGGGAAATCCGATTTACTTCTATGAATCTGTTCATTTGAAGGGTACTTTTCAATCACTTGAATACACCGATTCAGTGCCCTTTCTGTCACACACTTATGCTTTAAAATGTCTATAAGGATAGTTTACCCAAAAATTAATATTCTGTCATCAAGTACTTGTCCCTTAATTGGTTGTTGTGGGCGAGTTTCTTTACTTTATCAAGCATTTTACAATGGAGCAACCAAACAGTTTGGTTTCAAAAATTGCTTAAAATATCATGTGTTCAATAGAAGAAAGGAACTCAAACAGGTTTGGAACAACTTGAGAGTTAGTAAATAATGGGTAAACTATCCCTGAGCTTTATTATTTATAAACTTATTTATAACTATGCATATTATTGTGAATGATTCCTTTCATAATTCTTTTTGTTTATTTTTTGAGCTTGTAGAAATCTTAACTCTAACTTCCAGTAAAAAGTGAGACTTCCCTTTAACGAGATATGCTGGACTTGACCAATATTTCCTTCATTTAAACCCCAAGCCTTTCTACAATTAACTACAAAAGCTCTTTTAGATCTATGCACAACTCCCTTTTTCAAAACGCACTAAAGAAAATGTGCACGTGTCACTTATTTTGTGTTATATTTTGTCCCTAATACTTCATTAAGATTTCCTTATGAATACAAACACGTAGAACAACATATACATACTTGGATGTGTGGCTTTAGGTTCTTCCAGGTAACAGCGTGTGCGATTCCCTGATTGATGTAATTCAGTGTCTGCTGCAAGACTCTGGGAGCCACGTATTGCTTTTCCTTATACTGATACAACACCTTTAACAGTACCTATCAGAATCAAACAGTCAAAGGTCATCAGTTATCTCAACACACGTCATGCCAACAACCCACAGAAACATCTAGCGAAGTTTCCTGTTTACCTGCTGTGCAGCCACTGCATAACCCTTGAGGAAAAGCTCTGCAAACTCTGTGTACTCTTTGGTTGTGTTGCCAGGGCTGCCATACCTTGGGGCAAAAACATACATGAAAATCCAGTAACCGTTTGAAACACAAAAGACCTTCAGCTGAAAATAACTACTCGAGTGTTTCTAACTGCTCAGCGTGGGTCGGGATTCAAATGGACCATGAGTCATCTGTGAAAGGTTTATCTTTAGCATTCCTGGGAGGAAGTGATGTTATGTTAGAACTGCACCTTTCGAAGAGCCGGGCGAGGATGTGAAGCGCCCACTTCTTGCATTTCCACCAGGGCAGCTCGGGCCTCTCGTCTTCATCCACCTGAAGAGTCTCCTGCAATGCCACACACACAAGCACTTTAGAAGATCAGTGAGACAAAACTGAATACTGCACACTATTAAAAAAAAAAAAAAGTTTGGGTGAACTTTCTAAACTTTCTAACTTCATAGAAACGGTAGTATGCTTTTCTGAACATATGCATAGATTCAGGTGAAGTTTATTGGATCTTGTAGGAGACTATGGAGGCTGGCCAGTGGTGGGCTGTCATTTAGACGTCACTGGGCCAGTACTATGATCTCCAGTGGATCTGTGGCTGCGAGTGTGGCGTGAGAACCGTCTCACAGCCTGTAAGACACAGACTGGAGACGGCACTAAACGCAGATGGACACTACGCACACCGTCCACCCACAGCCAATTGACAGATACTAAAAGATCATTAAAAAGAAACCCTGTCCCTATACTAAAGTCCCATGTGAGATCCTACACATGTATTACAAAAGAATTCTTACTGGAGGAACATCTCTGTCCACAACAGTCTTCAGAATCTCCATCCACTCTGTCAGATTCTGGCGATTGATCAGTTCCAGAGGGAGGTTGTACTGTAAACACAGACCAATCAATTCATGAGTAACAAACAACAAAAGCTTCATTGTGGAAAAGCTGTGAGGAATCAGAACACAGGTATCAGAAGTGATGTAATACCTGGAAGAGAGCGTAAAGGATCTTGAAGATCTGTTTCTGAACAAGAACAGATTCGCTGGAAGGTTCCGGCAGCAGCTGTATGAATCGGTCCTTCAACATGGGCATAAAGATCTGCATGGCAGCAACCAATGGCTGGCGCTCCTCAGGTTTCTTATACCTTACAAAAACAAAAAACAACACAACAGACTTGACTCCACATTGGTGGTATAGTATGGCTGTTCTAATCTACTTTTCGTAAATACTACTAAATTTGGTTTTTAATAGGTGTGAACCGCTCTTAAAAACTGATTTGTTTCAGCCTAAATAACAGATTTTTTGTGTAATTTGGGATGATGAATAGTCAAATATTTCTATCCATCTCGAGTGTCTGTGTAGTTACAAAACAAACAAAATATGCATTACAAAAATGTATGTACGATATCACATTCTTCCTCATTACCGTGATTTTGCTCTGACAGAACAGCTAAGCAGTTTGCTTATTCAATGTGTAAATGTGCCAAACTTTCAGTTAAAATGGAAAGAAAACCAAAACAGAAGAGTCCTCTTTGCTATAACAGGTATGGGTGTGGCAAAATTTCCCTATTTTCCTTTTTAACTGCTACTCAGTCATTTTAGATCAGTATCACTTGGCATCATGTTGCTGCTTTACCACAGAAACTGAATACATTGTCTGAACTTAGCAACTACAAAGATACAAAATCAAGCACTCTGTGCCAAAGCCTGGCTGCTCTGAACACTTCGTGCACAGTTTGATCACCACCTGTGAGTGTTTCACGGCTCTCTTACTCGTAATTTTTGACCAGCTGGTAGAGGCACAGCAGGATGCCCAACCAGCAGCCACTGTTATCAGACTGCAGGTAAAAGCCGATCTTGTCCACGATAGCCGTCCATCTAGCGGGGTAGTCATGCTTGATCATGTGGTGAATGCAAGTTGTGAGTTGCACTCTATGAAAGTGAGAAGAAAGGGTTATAAAAGAAAAGTGCCCCTTCATCCCCCCTCATTGTGTACATGTACCACTGTGTTACCTGAGGCGCTCTGGGGACTGGATGATAGCCTCCACTATGTGGTCTCGAATGAACTGCCTGTCCTCTTCGGGGATGTTACTGGTAGGCGCTTCAGTGTTTGCATTATCTCCTTCACTCCAATGCTGTGTGACCATGTTCTTCAAATAGATCACACCTGGAGAACAACAGGTTAGAGATATCAGTCTTAAAGGCTATGCTTGGATCACAGGGCAAAAACTCATCAAATCTGAATTTTCAGGACAGGTCACAGAATTCACCTTTCTGAAAAAAGATCAAGTCAAAGCCTTTTAACCATCAAAATCGAATCCAGAAAAATTACAACTAAAAAAAGATCAGCATAATGCTTTTTTGCAGAAAACATAACATAGTATGAGTGGCATGAATGTCTTCTATTTTGAACACATTTGAGAACTTGTTGAAACCGAGCCCAGTTTAGGCAAAGAAAGGACGAGGTTAACACGCTCTGTTTGAATGCCCCTTTGTGATGTCAAGAAAGCCTGAGCTGTGTCAGGCAGCTGTGCATCTGTTGAAAAATCCCAGCAGGTGCACTTGAGGACTCTCCAGAGAGCAGCTTTTTCATATTTAGAAACACTCAGCATCTGGAGCCTCAGTTTCTCCCCGTTGTAAAAAAAAAAAAAAAAGTCCTTGCAGGCAGCCAGACCACATATGTAGAATGTAGACCGCAAACGGTTTAAGCACACAAAGTTGTTGGCGTAAGTGCTGAATATGTAACCAGTATTAGCTGACGGGGAGGATGAGTTAGACCGGAGACAATCAAAACGCAGACTGATGGCAGACAGGTTCATAAAGCCGGAAACAAGTAATCCTGTCTACTGCTGCTGAATCAGCAACTCCTCTCAGGCCTCCCTCTATCCCGAATCTAATGGTATTAACAGCAATTGGGCATGTGAGCACTAAACTGCCAAAAAGCAGTCAGGTGATGGTTAATTTTAAATGGCTGATGACACTTTGAGCAAATTCAGCCACTTCACAAATAGAGTACATTTAAGTCAGATGATGTCCCGTATTCAGCGTAACGCAATAAATAAATTGCCTTTTATAAAAGTTTTTCCTTGTAAAACTGTAGCTTAGATTTCAATGGTTTTATTAAATACAATTCACCAAAAAGCATGTCAATTAAACATGATCAAATATAGTAAATAACTCAATTTTTTTAAACTATTTTATGTATTTATTACCCTAAATTTATTTGGAAGATTAGGGTACATTCATCATCCTCCACCATGACAAATAAACTAAAACTTAATTCAATTAACCTACCCAATCTTTAAAGGGGTCATCCGGTGCCACATGCACTTTTTCAAGCTGTTTGGACTGAAATGTGTGTTGGGAGAGTGTACACAACCACCCTACAATGATAAAGATCCACCAGTAGTTTTCTTTTAATTTAATAAAAATAAGTTGCCCCTTCTGGAACCAAGCCATTCTCAAATGTGTGTTGGTGTGGCGTCACACTGACAGAGGCCACTCCCACAAAAGTTGATTGACAGCAGCGTGTCACACAGATTAAACTGGTGTCTTACCTCAGACCTGCCCTGATTGAGCCTCATCAGACCGAGACGCAGAGACAAGCAAGACTCCTAAGAGATTGAGGTGTTTTGTTGTTTAATGTATTAATGAACATAGCAGTAGTGATTTACCCCCGACATCTAAGTGACTGAAGACGAGGAAGATTAACGTTAGGTTTGGTTCTGAAGGGAAACGCCCCCTTAATCAATCTGAATGCGTTTATGTTCGCGAGAATATTTCACTAGGAATACGGCTAAAAAAATGATCCTCTGAGAGCGCCTCGGAAAAGAGGGGCGGAGTCAGTGGAGCTTGTGAAGATTTAAAGGGGAAGTGCACAGAACAGAGTGATTTCAAATAAGCTGTTTATGACAGGGTAAAATTTGCGTTTTTAATACTATCTTTGAGAAATTTTAAAAAACTATATTACAAAACCATTAAGAACCTAAATAATCATATCAGCTAGTGGAAAACTGGGTTTGTATGACCACTTTAAAATGTAATCAAATGTAAGCAACAATTCCTTTCATACAAAACATAACATTTTATCAAATAACTTGCTGCACAAAAGTTTACTTTATGAACTACAAAAATAGTTGTGGATATTTCTTAAACTCTGAAGTACATTTCACTAAGGTAGCAATATCTTTGTTGTGAAAGCTTCAATTTAGTTTGGCAGTTTGCAGTAAAGACCTTTGAGTGTCTGTGCAGGCTTTTTTTTTTTTTTTTAAATGAAACTATGAAAGGCTAGTAATGAAGGTATTCTCAGAGTGGCTCAGGAGATGATGGTCACATGAAGTCCCTCAAAACAAAACATCAGAGGTCAATTTGATTAAATGTACTACTCCTTGATTTTCAATTATGTTTCATAGTAAAAAGGTGTCATAAGATCCCTGAAGTTTCAAAACCAAAGATATTCCATTTAAAAGTTATGACCTAAAACGGCTCATTTTAAACACGCCCCACTTTTCCACATCAAATGTTAATGCAAAGAAAGAAGGTTGAACTATTATTCTCAATGTAGTGTTGCTGTGGCTCCATGTGCTGCCCACAGTGTCGTTGAGAAAGTGAAACTACTTTGTTAGGCTTCCAAAAGAGCAAATAACTAGAAAATCAATGGTAAAGTTTTTTTTAACAACATTGTTCCAGAACAGTTCAATCCAAATATTAGAGCGTGTTCTGCATATACAGATGACTGACTTCAAAAACCTGTAGAGCAGCCTATGCTGGCTGTGAACAGAAATATAAAAAGTGGAGCAATTCTACCCCTTCTGACTCGCAACCTTTAAGTTACCTTTTATTAATTCTAAGAACCTGCTACCATTACCATTTAAATGCGAGTTGAGCAGTGAAGTCTAGTACTGTTGTAATTTTTCCGATCACAAAAGCAGACATGGTGTTACGTTTACGAGGCGCGATGCACAAAAAGCCAGTACTAAGTCATAAGGCTGGGTATCGATTAAAATGTCCTGATTCGATTCGATTTTCCATTTCAGTTTGACTTGACTACATAAATGAATATAGATTTAATACAAATCCTACATTTATAAACAAACATAAAACTACAAATGGTTAATTAATAAAAAGGCAATTAAGAGCCACAACCCTGTATATTAAACTCTACATTTCAAAATGCACACAATGAATAGACAGAATTTTGATAAAATTTTGATTTTTGATAACTGTACCTGACAGTTCTTAGATCCGTACGGGCCAATAGTGGAAAAGTGGCTAAATTTGTTCTTGTCTACAGTGTCTTTGTCATCGTGCTTGCGAAACCTAAAATGCCCCCATACTTCTGACTTTTTATGTGAAGGTTATGTTGAAATTAAACTAATATTAGCATAAACTTGGCCTTCAGGACAGTATCTTAAGAGCTGGTCTGACCAACTAGCAGTTAGCCAAGACTAATCAGTTTTATTTTTGGGATTTACCTTAGACTAATATACATTTTGACTTTAACACGTTAATTTAGATTTAATATAGAAATACAATTTTTTGCACCGCGGAACGTTTCTCACTGGATGAGTTTCGGCGGACTGATTATACTGGAGCACCAACTAGCGTTTCTAATGTTCTGAATAGGGATGTCCCGATTCCAATCGGTCGATATGTTTGAGAGTTTTGTCAGTAAAGCCGGTCCTGTAATCAGCGGTAAATGCCTTCAGGTGCGCGATTTCACATTGAGCTGTATATACTACACACAGCTGCTGTTAAATCCACGCTGATAATGAACATGGTTCTGTGCAGCTCGTCAGTGAACAGCTGTGTGTAGTATATACGGCTTGATGTGAAATCACACACGGCACAGTATTGGTCTGTTAGACTTGGTTGAACAAAAACAATATTTTGTTGCTTAAGCTTATGTATTCAGTCATTATTCAATGCTATACTATAAAAATCCATATGAACTCACTGTTCTCAGGACAAATATTTATGTGCGATTAATTTCGATTCATTAATTACAAAGTCTCTAATTAGATATAATTTTTTTTAATTGAGTCCCGGCCCTAATTTTTATGTAACTGAAAATTAAACAATCTGTGACCAGTCTTAATGAAAAATTTAGCTGACTAACGTTTAAGACTAGTCTTAACCTTTTATGCAAATGGCCCCTGAATCCACAATTTTAAGCAATGACTCTGTTGTAACAAGGCAAATAAAAGTGACACCTAATGGATTAGACTAGTAATAAGATTAACGTAAATCCTATGTTCAATGTTTGTGGAAATAAAAATAAAAAAAAACAAAAAAAAAAAAACACTGATGACATCTCGAACAATCGATTTTTAATTTGCCCATAAGTCATGATAATCAGTAATTATGTCTCCACTGGATGCAACAAATGCCTCTTTCGTAATGCGTTTTACTGTTTTGGTGTCAAAACACAAAGACATGGCATCACATTAGGTGTGTTCGACTTCATGCGGCCTGTTTTTTTTTCTTTAAAAAGTTCCTGCATGTAATCAATCTTCATATTGAATATCTGATATTCAAACAAAACATTCATGATGAAAATGAAGATTAGGCGATATGGTAAATATATTAGTATTGTGTAAGAGTAAAAAACTGGTCGACCAGAGGCTGTTTTTTATGGATGTTGTGAGAGGCTTCACTACACTGAATAAACTGCTTATATTTGAAAAATGTCCTATAGATAACTACGAAACAAAGATACAAATAATAAACGTCATATTGCATTACATAAAAGTCACTACGGAGACCTATAAGTGTCTGACCTGACGGCCGTCTCTTTACTCCTCCCCCGACTGCAAAGGGCTCATTTGTACAGAAACAAAAATGTACAGTATGTGGAAAATGTGTTTTGCACCCTAAACCACATAAACGCATTGCGTAATACCAAATACACAAAATAATGTTATTTTTAGCAACATCATATGACCCCTTTAAAGACTGGATGTCAGGATTCTGTCTATTTTCACAACATTATGAAAATCATAGGGCTTAGCAAAAGAGGTAAAAAAAAGAAGTCGTCGTCAAGTGATAATTAAACGAAAAGAAAAGGAAGCCAAAAAAACAAAACCAAAAAAAACCCTGTACCCATTAAGATCCTTCAACTGTAAAGACACAAACTATTTGAAGAATGAACCGCGAATGCACCACCTATCTCAGTTATGAACAGTGTTTTTCTTGATCATTTTCATTTGTAAAGTCACAAAAGACAGTCTGGCTATTGAACAAAAGACAGAACGAGATTACAAATTGTCACAGTGCAGCACAGAGGCATTTCAAAAGCAAAGATCCACCCACTCCAGAGCTGCACAGATTCAATTATGCTTTTGTGCCACAGTGTGTATTTGTATTTTCTACAGCAGGTCATCTAAACATGCATAAATATGAATATATATTAACAGAGAAATTCAAGACCAAATGTAACAACTACACCCTTGAATTTCCTGTGAATCTGTATTCAAACACCTTGACAATGTCTCGGCTCTGTGTCAACATATGACATCTGATACTAAAGACGAAACGGGGGACAGTCAGACTGACAGAGGAGGAGGTCTGAGTGTGCAGTTCAACGCCTGAATATGCTAAGTAAGAGTAACACTGGTTTCTGCTGAGGAGAGGATGAGAATGTGGGTCTTAAAGAGCCGTAACCGTACCTGCTTGCCGTACAGGCAAATCCAGCTGATCGGTCATGGTCACCTGCAGTAGTGTAGACACAAAGTTCACCTGGGTATGGCCCTGTGGAGCAGAAAACAAATCACAAATATAAGAAACGCACAACTTAGCGTTTGAATGAATCCAAGCACAGTTTGGGTTCTTGGATATAGATTATTTATCATTCAGGTGTAAAAGTGGATCAGGCTGCATGAAAATTACATTTGTGATCATCCCAAATGATCTTGATATTAGGGACGAGGAAAAAAAAATTTTTTTTAAATGGATTGACCCATGAATCCCGATTCTCTCCAACAATTCGGAATATTGTTTCCCCTCCACATATGCGGAGGGCACTTTGCGCTGTGAGACGCGTGCACAATGACAGTGTGAACATGATGTATATGATTTACGCATGTATATGAAAATAGCCATGTGCAGTAATACTGAGAACGTGATATTCTCTCGGTTTCACAGACAAGGCTTAAGCTAGCCGCAGACTATGCATGCATGTCTCAACTGATGATATCTTGCTCGAAATCTTATAAATGTGTCAGTGTCATTGTTCTGTGTCAAGATGCACACCTGTAATGTTTTCCTCCAAAGCACTGCTGTAAGAGTTGCTTAAATACCTTAATTTAACTTAGCTTAAGCAAAGCCATATTTGTGAAACCAGGCGTTAAGTGACAATCATAATCGAATTGAATCGTAAAACCAAGATTCACACCTATATTTTAAGATGGCAGGACTGTTTTGTAAATTTGTAACCCAAGTTTCGTGATAGTACTGAATCGGGAGGTAGGTGTATCGTCCCATCCCTGCTTGATATCCTTTTTTTCAAATATAGCTGTTATTCTTACATGTGCTGCATTAACCAGACTTTATAATACCTGAAAGAGTGAACTGTTTACAAAGAGGGCTGTATTGCTCCACTAAATGAACTGAAGCAGCATTTCAGGGAACTGCTTTCAAGTTCACTTCCAAATAAACACCACATCTACTTCTGGCCTCTGATAGCCAACACGAGAAACATCCAAAATGCACTATTCAGCGAAGATTTCTGTGGAAAGAATCGCTGAAATCCAGCAAACTTCACTACAATTTATGAAGTGTCACCATTTATGGTCATTCCTGTGTATTTCCCCCTTCTACGAATAAATTCTTAATAAATACAGACTGTCACAAGATTAATATACCCTGTGATGATGATCCCATTGTCCGTTAGCTCTGAATAAACAGACGCAGCTTGAAATGCCATGACAGCGTTCTCACCCGACCACCAAAGCGTCAGCACACAGGAATCCAAGCCTGCTGTCCACATGGGCTGCCTGGAGCCTGGCCAGACAGCGACTGTGTCACAGGAGACCGCAGCAGGCGTCTATCCTCGACTTCAGGGGTTCACAACCTTTTGGACTCATAGGCACCCAAAGCGTGTGACGATAACGTTTGTGATAATTCCTAAACCTTGCCATCTTGCATTACTCTTCAAAAATAAATAATACAATACATATCGTTTTTTAATTGAACATCTTCTCATATATGAACCCTTACAAGACTGTGCTTCCATACAGGTCGATGGGTTGGTCTCTCGGGTATTGCCTTACTCATGTTCCTCAGGTAACAACTACTGTATACAGATTACCACTAAACGAGACTCGCTGGTCTCACACTGCTAAACAAACTCAAAAACCTAGATACCACACAATACAAGTTGTTTAACAACCTAAATTAATATCTATCCTGTCAAACGAAGCACAAAATCAGAGCACTGAAGGAAACGGTCAAGCCAGCTACCAAAAACACCAGAAATCAACAGCGCCGGCTCAGTTATCAAAAACATCACTTTAGACAAAAACGCCAAATTTCAGTGAAAAAGATCAATTAAATCTTCATAGTGCACAACTTTTCTTGGAAAGTCGGCATTTTTGCAATAAAAGCCATTTCATGACAAATTTGCTCTAATTCGACAACTATGCAGTAGAACTACACTTAGATTACTTTAGTGATAAGTTATTGGCCATTTACACAAAAAGTACAACAGCAGTAAGGTACAGCAATAGTATGACACAAATAAGAGCGCACTTTTTGGGTTGGCACTTCAAAAAATACAATGGGACAAATAAATGTGGTAACATGGTTCCCAATGGCAACATATCTCTCCAAAAATCAAAGTATCGCCATGTTAAAAAGAAAAAGTTAAGTTACATACTCAAAAAAAAAACTACTTCTTGAATAGCTATATTGTAAATAACTGTGTACTAAAAATCAGTTCACTACAATAAGGCCTCCTTTAACTAATAACATTACAATTACAAACTTACAATAAACAACACAATTTCTAACACTTTTAATACAATTTTCAAGTCAAAAACCATGTGTTAACGTCAGTAAAGGTTCTGTGAGCCAACAAATGAAGATGACAAACTGCATCAAAGATTAACACTCTTTAAGAAATATAGCTTACTGGTCATGTTAGCTTCTACACTAACTAGTGCTAACTAACCACCCTGAGATGTGACACAGTACTTTTAAAACACTGACGCAGCTCGCTAATGTAACGGGCCCAAACACAGCTCGAACAGCGACTCAACACATCACAGAGCACAGAAATCGGTCGTCGCCTGCTTTAAATACCATCACCAGATCTTCTGAGAGTTAATTTGGTGAAAGGGTTCACGAAGGAAGTGAAATGACAACAAGCCTCCAGCCTCACGTTGACACGTGAGAGACTAGCGCTTAGCATCTCCCGCGCTAGCCCGCTCGCGCACCGCAAAATAAAGCTCTCAACACGCTCAGACACCTCCGAACCTGACCCCAAAACACAGAGAGGTACACAACCTCGCGTATCCTCAGCGACTTTTCAAAGTCGCGTTACGTTTAAGCACCGCGATGTCTTTTTAACACGATGCCATTCGCGAGAGCCATTACCGCGGTGACGTAGTACGCAGACACGAGCTGCTAGCGCGTGCTACTTAACGCTAACAAATACGTGATCTTTGCCCTTATATAGATTGCCAGCTTATAGTACGCGTTACTGAAGAGCTACACGCCGTCAAATATGCTTTCAAAAACATTTTTATAAGAATTTAAAAGCGGGTACGGCCATCCTGCTGCGCAAGGCCCGAGGCGCACCATCATCATCATCATCATCATCATCCGATCACTTTACCTCGTTCAGTTGTCTCTCTGCGGCCTCACGCAAATTTGCGTCCATGGTGCCCCGAAGGGCCTCGATCAAAGAGTTGAGATCCATCACAAGGCGGCGGTCTGGCTCGGATTGGGAAGGCTCGGTGATCTATGAACTCCAGGGCGCTGCGCACATGGACGCTCGATTCGTCGGCTACCGGCGCGAAAGGAAGAGCGGTGGAGATGGGCCGGATAGATCAGCGCCAATTTCTCCACAGCGAGCTTCCGCTCCCCGGTAAGACGTGCAGGGAGTTGTAGTTTTTGTCGTCCGCGTTTGCGTCACTCCAAAATACAAAAACAAGTGTTACCATGGTGACCGGGGGTTGTTTGTACACAAGAACAATTTATTTTATTCGTTGTGTTTCTTATCTCTATCACAAATGTCTTAATGTGTCCAAACATATATAGATATATACCAAAACATGGCCTCTCTAGCATTAGTTTTGGTAAAAATGGTGCATTTTAAAAGAAAAAGTACTTAATTCAGTTAACATGCTTGTTTGTGGGCAGAAGGCTACTTGTTTACATATTTTTGAGGGGACCTTTCACTGAGACACATAATTTGAACTACAAATTGACATTAACTTCATGTTTGTACAATTACTATAAAAAAAGGACATGCTTTAAATTACTATACATTAAAAAAGGACAATAAAACTTGGCAGTTTTGCATTTTAGTTTATTGACTTTTAGGAATCATACATTTTTCTTGGGATTGTGAAATTATGTCTTTATTAGACGTACACTTTGCGCAAGTCATCTGAGCCTTTGTGACTAAAACTCTGTCATGTGGTTTTCCTCTTTTAAAGTTACTTCCCCTTGTGTTATCGGCTGTGAGTTTAGAGACCCCTCTAATTTTGTAAAGTTGCAGTGTTTCTAAAGCGTTTGTCCTACAAAGCTTTCAGTTCAGAGGTAGCTGTGTGAACCCGTTTTTTGGGACATTTTCTTTGCTTTGTGTATGAATTTATTCGCTGTGTGTTGGGATATGGTTTGCATTGATATAATGGGCACATACTAAGTTAATGCTATAATTCTGTCAGGTGGAGGAATAATAATCGGTAATAATAATAATGCTGGTCCTTTTGCTGGTTTATGTTGGCCTTTTGCTGGTTTAAGCTGGTCCTTTTGCTGGTTTATGTTGGTTCTTTTGCTGGTTTATGCTGGTCCTTTTGCTGGTTTATGTTGGTCCTTTTGCTGGTTTAAGCTGGTCCTTTTGCTGGTTTATGTTGGTTCTTTTGCTGGTTTAAGCTGGTCCTTTTGCTGGTTTATGCTGGTTTAAGCTGGTCCTTTTGCTGGTTTAAGCTGGTCCTTTTGCTGGTTTAAGCTGGTCCTTTTGCTGGTTTAAGCTGGTCCTTTTGCTGGTTTATGTTGGTCCTTTTGCTGGTTTAAGCTGGCCCTTTGCTGGTCCTTTTGCTGGTTTATGTTGGTCCTTTTGCTGGTTTAAGCTGGTCCTTTTGCTGGTTTAAGCTGGCTTTTTGCTGGTTTTATTCACATACTAAGTTAATGCTATAATTCTGTCAGGTGGAGGAATAATAATCGGTTTGATATTTATTGTATGATGTCCGGTTTATAACCCTTTTCAATGTTGAGAGGTTTATGATGCATAAAGCGTTTTTAAAAATGTACTGATTTTAAAAGTTGTGTAGAGCTGACTTAAGGTGCATGCAAAAATAAAATGAAACGATTGCTTTATGTGATGAACAGGTTTCATTTATTATTCACATCTAAACACTTATCAGCACACATACATAGAGCTCAATAAAGACGTTAAGTCAATGCACAAATGTGCTTGTTGAGTGACACATCTGACCTCTAGCATGAGTTCTCTGTGTTGTCAGGAACCTAAAATTGGAGCACGTTTGTGAGAATGTAGCCTGCTCAGAGTGCACCAAATGTCATTGAGCTGCAGCAAGTCTGGCCCTTATTAGGACCAAAAAGGCTTTTTGGAGAGAGAAGCTCTTCGTTCACTTTCGTGAAGTCCCTTAATATGATGACAGGGGGCTGGAGCACAAGGATGCAGAGGCTTTGGGAAGATTTTTGTTAGGTTTAGGTTTGAGGTCGGGATCCCTGTGGAAGAAAACAGCATTTGCTTTTTAGGTATGTTTTGAAGCTGGGATGCTGGTTTATGCTGGTCCTGTTGCTGGTTTAAGCTGACCCTTTGCTGGTCCTTTTGCTGGTTTAAGCTGGTTTAAGCTGGCCCTTTGCTGATTTATGTTGGTCCTTTTGCTGGTTTAAGATGGCCCTTTGCTGGTCCTTTTGCTGGTTTATGTTGGTCCTTTTGCTGGTTTAAGCTGGCCCTTTGCTGGTCCTTTTGCTGGTTTAT
>JAUMHI010000243.1:2682940-2694482 GCA_032359435.1 Enteromius unitaeniatus | reverse complement strand
GTTGTAATTATCACTAGGGAACTTTGGATTTTAAGCCCTGCATTTCCGACTTCTGAGTCATATCAGAGAGGAAAAATTTATTTACTACATGGATTTGTGCTCTTTCTATGTTAGATTGACAAATGACGCCGACTGGATGCAATATTAATGTTGATTTTGTTAAATTATATATATACACACACATACATATATATATACACACACATATATACACATACATATAAAAAAACATGAAATATGCTGAATTTATAGCACCTTTATACATTGAATTAAAGAAAAAAAAACAACAACAACACCTGATGCACATTTATTAATCATTTTGTGGAGTAAAATCAAAAAAACTTGAATTTTATGCAGAACACATACAGGCAACATCACCATCTGGCTCTAATCTGAGTTATCACAACACACCTGCTGTCATAATTACGACTTCCCAGCTATGCACTTGAACACACCAATAGATATTTACCAACCTGCAAAGTCAACTCTAACACACCTGTAACTTTTAACAAACCCCCAAAACCTTCATCATCAGATGTGTTTGATTAAAGTTGGATCTGAACTCTGCGGAAAGGCAGATCCTCTTTGCCATAGAGATTCAAAACCAAAATAAACATAACACATTGGCAGCGATAGGACTTAGGAAGTCATCTTTATGAGAAGTGTGGGTGGACTGTCTGCAACATCTTTAAGAGAGTGCAGCACAGCGGAAAGACATCTCAAAGTGGTTGAGAGATGTGTTCCCTGCCACGGGATCTTGCTGCTCTACTTTCCACCCACACAAAGTGTCACCACGAAACAGATCTGTCCAACACCCCAATGAGAAAAAATAACACTTCAAAAGGAGAGATGCACACCAGTGGAACCATCCCATAGAGAGTGAGAGAGGGTGTGGATAACACCTGCACACCAATGGTTCCCTCTCTAAAGCGAAAGAGCAGATGATTGGAGCCGTCCTGCAAAAAGATTAAGCTGATGATGTTGTGGAAGTGTGGCACTGGCTGTGGCAAGACTGTGAATGGCCACACAAACGCTCTTGTTTTTCTCTTCCTCTTGACCCTTCAACTACGTCCCATCTCCATGTCAGAGACACACACGCACCAGAGTGGCCACAGAGGAGCAGGGTGAATCAGACACACTGTGCCCATGGCAAGAGGAATAGAAAACACTTAGACAGCCAATGCGCTCTGAATGTTGATGAGGCAGCCCTTTATATGGCGGCACTGGGAGGATGGCAGCAGGCAAAGTGTGGGCGGCACATACTCCACTGCCTACCCATAGCCTAGATATGCTCTAGATTTAGGGATTTGAGGAAGATTTTTCCTTTTCATGCTCGACAATAAAGACTGAGGATGTAGAGAGCAGAACGCACGGACGTATCTGCAGTGGGCAATGATTAGATAAAAATTGCATGAAAAAATTGGATGAAAATAAATAAGACCGAATAAATGAATCTACAAGAGTTAGGAGATGTACTTCTCTGGCTAAGAGAATCATTAGGAAGCAGGTGTTTAAAACTAAGATATATAGGATAGATGTACTTTATTGATCCCTGGGGGGAAATTTAGCAAGAGACTAATATGTAAATGAGGACAGGAACTAATCATTTTGGTATTCGTCTACTGTACGAACTGCTCTTATAATTACTCTTGAACAGAACGGGCAGGCTTATTTATGCAAATACAATGCATTTTTTATTTAAATATTAAACAAATCACAATTAAAGTGAATTCTAAATTAATTATTACTTTAATTAAAAATGAATCAGAACTAGACCTGAGCTTTTCTACACCCTTATTTGTCATTTTCAGCATGTACTTGGATTTGGATTTGAAGGAAAATGCTTATTTACTATTTTTACTAAGATGGTTATACATGGAAGCTATTTTGAGACTCGTATGCTCAAAAACCATAATCTATTGTATAGACCTCATATGTCACAATGTAATGGATGATGTTAAAAATATCCCAGATCTAAAACCATCAATAATTCTATTCGAATCCAATGCTTGTGCACTGCTACACAATATTAACCATTTAAAACTTTAACACACATTTCCAGTTTTAGAGACTGATGTATACATGATGTGATGAATGCATATGTAATATATGGATAATGATTATATGTCCATTAACGAGAGTGGGATATTTTATTCAGTATGTCTGAATTTGTATCATGTACGTCCCTTTTTTCCATACAGCATTTTCTACAACCCTACCAAACCTATTTGAGCTGAATAACACCTTTTGCAGAACTGCTTATATCTGACCAACTTAATATTATTTATCAAAATTAAACCAACATTAAACAGCCTTGAGCTAAATGATGACACTATGCTGCCAAATCTGAACTGCGCCCATAGCAGAGTTTCCAAAATTGATTGTATAAAATCATAATGCATTATAATTGTGAATTGTACAAGTCTATGATGTAATATTTTGGCTAAACGCTACCTCCGCAGGAGATGATCAGCTTCTACATCACTGCCTTTTTAGAGTTACGAAAAGTTTTGCAACATTAAGAAGAGCAAATCAAGCAGTTTCCATCTGTGAAGGACCATAAACTATCAAACATACACAACTGTTAGCCAATCATGGCAGTGGACGTTTACTTCTGAGTCTACTATTCAAAAAGAGCGTTTAGATGAAGAGGGTCATCTGTCATCAAATCATGATGTAACGATCTTGATAGCATTATAAGTGGACCTCAGGCAGTTCAAGACCCCTTTAATGTTTTAACAACAGCAAATATTGTTTGGCACTTGTCAGGTCTTTGAATAAACAGCAAAATAATTTAACTTGAACATTTAAATAGATGGCTTAACAAAATAGACACACTCCTCAGTAAGGTGGTCAACCCATCCTCTTCCAAACACAGACTCAAAACAGCTTTTGATTCCCTATGACTTCAAGCTTTACCATCTCAGTAACTGTGTTGTTCTGAAACACCACAATTTTCTGACTTCTTTCTGGAGGCTGACAAATAGAAAACTTTAAACCTCTAATTACGTGAACAGTGTTTTAATTCAGGAATCAACAATGCTTTTCTGCTACTCTTTATTGGTTATAGTTGCTTTTTTTAACTAATGAACACTTAAAATGTTCATCTTTGGATCTCTTTTTCATCTACTCAAACAAAGATACTTGCTTGTATGCATACAAAATATGACTGACTTGTTTTTCACCATTCCAATCTGAAACTCTTATTCTCTGTTGATCCATTGAGCTTTGAGGAACAACAACTCACTGTGGTAAGTTAGTAACAAACATTTTGCTAGAGTGACCTAGATAAGTGTTAAAATATAATATTTCTTGATGGACACTGGACAAATTTAGATTTTTTGCCACATTTTCTTTACAACCAAATCATGGCCATGTATATGTATGCATGTATATATTTACTTTCCCTTATGTACTTCTTTACCATCCCCAGCTTGGCTGCTTTACATGTAAATCAGATTGTCTCTTCCTCTTCACAAGTTCAATTTAAAGTCTGTCTACTGAACATCTGAACATCACAAGCTCCAAAAACGGTATATTTTCTTACCGTCCTCAGTTTCTTGCCACACAATGCCCTCCAGGTTGACGCTGGTGCCTGGCTCGCAGGGTCCCAGGCACTCTGGCTCAGTGGACAGGGCCACGTCAGATGTGTTGACGGCCACAGAGCGTGTTCGCACCATAAGCTGCTCACAAGGTGAGGCGATGTCACTGTTTCCCATAGAGGCGAGGAGGTGAAGCGGCGGTGGGGCCGGGGTGGAGACCGGAGACTCCATCTGAAGAAAAATAGCAAGAGAGACAAAAACATGGTGAATCTCTGACAGGAAATAAATAAAACTTGGAGAATATCTGCACACATGCCCTTAAGGTGGACTCTATTTTGTGAAGGCAGAGGAGCTGACCTGCACCCTGCTGGACGGAGAAGCTCATTAAGAGCCAGGGATGCTTTGAGCTACTTAAGCCTCGCTCCAGGGAAACGGGGCCCACACAGCATGCTCACTGACACCGCATCATCTCACCGTGTGAACATGGGCTTGTTTATTCAATTAAGGGCCTGTAGCTGTGTGGTCAGGCGCTCTAATTGACCCTACCTGCATTCAGGGGCCATGATGGACACCAGCCAGGTAAACAGACAGAAATAGTCCAGTATGAATAGGGCATGCTGGTTCACATGGCAGCAAAAGTTCACTTGGTGGCCATCGCGATGCAACTGTGTCTGAGGCCATGCGTCATTATAATCATCTCTTTAATAAGTTTGGGTAAAATCTAATTGTTTTTTTCCCATCTCATTTTTTAAATGTTGCTTTTAAAGGAAAGAATTGGATGATCCGATGATATTTCACTCTGGCTCATGACCAATGCAAAGAAACACAATAAAAAAGCGAATAAAAATTATATCGAATGTATTTTGCAATGCAGTTTAATTCATCCTAAAACGCTATATTATGTGATATATATTTCATCCTAAGTCAAAAACAGGGTGTTGCACTTCTATGCAATCAAAAAAACAGGCAAGGAAAAAAATAAAAGATGACTGTGTGTATTTATAACCAAGATTCATCAACATCAGGGTATGTGTGCCACCACTGGCACGTGGAAGAGTAAACACTGGCGCACAAGCGAAAATGGACAGAGGGGAATATTACATGATTGGAATTATATTTAGTTGTTTACTTTAGAAACACTGAAGTCAGGGTCCAAAATTAACAGGAGCTAGGCAGCAAATGAGAGGCTTTTGAGAGTAAATCCAACATTACATGTGAATAAAAAAATGACATGATTCAAGTCGAATGTATACAAACCGCCTACTAAAGATTTGGTGTCGCGTGTTTTCCTCCAGGACTCATGTGGAATATTCCTGACATAAAGTCACCAAATATGAGGAAGAAAACCAAAAGCTGATGCACACTGCAGTGGGTCACAAAAGTAAATGTTTATCTGGGAAAAGACGTACGACTCGCATCTATAATAGATTGCTTTAATGCTGATGGGAAAGTATATTTAAAAAAATAAAAATAAAGTAGCATCAATATTAAATAGTACAAGTGATTTCAACATTTACCATTTTCAGATTAGCCAATGCAGTCTCACGAGGTGGAAAATTTGTGTTAAATCATAAATAATTTCTTATGACCTTTTCGTACGATTTCTTTAAATCCCAGCGATGGGTAGGTTTAAGGGCGGGGTTATGTGTAAGTCATTTGAATCATATGAATCCGAGTGAGGTTGTATGAATTTATATGAATTAACCACCTCGTAAAATATGTATGAATTACTGTGAGATTGGGCTGGACCAGCATATTAGAACGATTTCTCAAGCATCATGTGACAGTGAAAACAGGAGTAACAGCTGCTGGAAAAGTAGTTGTCTATACAGAACTAAGTACTTTAAGGAAAATATTTAAATCAGTGCGGGGCAATGATTAATCGCATGCAAAATAAAAGTTTTTATGTAGATAATATATGTCTGTGTATTGTGTATATTATGGATATATATATATATATATAGCTTGGTCTATGAGACTTCTTTTAAAAGCAAAAAATAAATCAAATCCAACCCTAATTTTCTTGTATTTTCTAAACAATGAAACTCGCTATTGCCTTATGTATTAAACTGAATATAGTATACTCAGAAATCAACTTTCAAAACATCCCAAACCTGATCTAAATAAAGGGCCCTCATTACGAGGAGGAGGATCATGTGAAAAATTGTAAAGCATGTTTGAATTGTGCCTAATGACCTGTTATCACTTGATAACAGATTGAGATGATAACAGGTTCAGAAGCTCCACAACTGTTTTTACCTCCTGCATGAAACATCACACCAGCGAGAGAAGCTCATGTCATCTCAAACGCCTGCTGATTTATGATTATGCGTGACTCGCCAGTGTAGTAGCTGGTGCGCTGACACAACAGACGAGCAAACATCCAGCTGTCAGCTCTCCCAGAAAACACACAGACATGCTCAAACACACTACAGGCCGTTCAAATATACTTAGAGCCCTAATATCCGCCGTAGCACATTCATCAAGCCATTACCTCGCAGGATCTGGACGTGCTCTGCTGTACATCAGCGAGCACATTCATGACTTTTAATAGTGACCAATACTGAGGAACACATCGCACAGATCGCTGACACTGACACGCGAGCCTTCAAAATGTACTTGAAAAAAATGTCCAAGTGGTTTTGATGCCAAGTGCCACAAACTAGCTGCATTGCCAGCAGATCTTTGGCAGAAAACAACTGTCATGTGTATACAGACAAGGGTAGGAAAGAATGAGAACCTCAAATGAAATAAAAATTTCCAGTTCTTCATCTTAATCTTTTCCTGAGATGGGAATTCAATGTGATTTATAAATCTTGCCCAAACGTCAGTCATATTTGTTAAGCACAGATGCTTTTAATACTCTTGCAAAACACCAACATAGGCTAAAACAAGATAGAAGAAGTCAAAGAGACGTGAAGAAAATACCCTGAAACTCTTAAAATGATGATAAAGAGCCTATTCTTTAGCAGTCGGCACACCCACGGGCCGCCCACAGTCCGTTTGCTGAGCGTCTAAAGCATTTATGCTTATAAAGCTGGAATGTACTTTCCTGATCTTATAAGCTTTAATCTGATTGGTAGTTATGGGTACACGGTGTCTTTCTTCACTACACTGGGAAACAGCCATTATTTCTGAGGAAAAATTAATCACTGCAAGTTTATCAAGTTTTTATGTAGGTAAGCATTGAATCTGTAAAGGGTACTCTTTCAATTTTTTATCGTTTGTTTTCGTTCGTCTGATATCGATTTCAAATAGATATCTATTTCCCATGAAACAAAGACAACTGTGGTTGAAAGCCTTCTGTTTTCCAAGTTCCTTGCTGTTTAAATGCATGGTTGCTGACCAAAAGAAGCTAAAATATGAGGAAGACCATGTCATTTAGTCAAAGATGCATGACTACAGATCAAGATTTTTTTCTCTGCGTATCCGTAATTACCTAAACTTTGTAATTCTAAATAGTGGTTGCCTACTAAGTTAAAGACAGATATTAAGATTAGCAAATTCAAGAAACGATTACAAATATTTTACACAATATTGGTTGGATAATGACTACTCAATGATGAAAATGCATTCATAATTCATAAGCATTAATGGTCAATATTTAATCCTACAGTATTTTGTGTAAATAAAAAATGTAAGTAAAAAAATAAAATAATAATGAATTAAACAGAAACAAATTATATATATAAGAAACATTCATTAAAAAATGTATTTATTTAATTAATATAAATAAAAAAAGATTTAAGTGAATTTAGTTGGAATGGGTGAAATGTACATACATTCTAAAATCTGTTAAATATTATAAGTCTCAATAAAATTATTGGTGATTTTAAGACTTTAATCAGGCATTGGTGGACAAGAAAAGGTAATCAAAATGTAAAAATACACTGAAATTCGTACATATTTTATGAGGTGTACGAATTCGTCCAACCTCACTTTTTTGCTTTTTTTGCAAAATGGTACATGTTTTACTAGTTACCAACACGTATGAATTTGCGCGAATGACCAACACTAACCCTGCCCCTAAACCTACACATCACTCTGGTTTCAGACAAAACATACAAATTTGTACGTGTGAGGTCGTACGAATTAGCCACCTCATAAAATACAAACGAATTGGTCGTGATACTGTGTTGAGTCAACAAGTGCAATACCTCAGCTTGCTCATCTACCACAAATTCTAAAGGCAGTCTACAAAAATGAAGATAACACAGTAACTGATGTTCTGTCTTTTTCAGGAGGTTATCAGATCTCATAAAACCCTTGCAATGCGAGCAACAGTCAACACCGGCTACATTCACAAACCAGAGGCTGAACTACGAGCCAGTTCCACAAGAGTGGAAGTACACTCAGGCTTGAAGAATGCAGAAGCAGGCAGAAGCCATGCATACTTAAGAGTTCAAAGCTCAACTCTATTTCACTCTCAGAGAAACCAATAACTTCACTAAGCCAGGAAAAAGGCGAAGCGGCCACAGGAGATGAGACCAAACTTCACAGCAGTTGCCAGATGAAACAGCTTAATCTTCAGCCGTCTGTGGAGTTGCACTAAACAAACAGGGTTTGAAAAGAGAATCATCCCCAGGTCTCTCGTTGACATCTTTACAAACAATGAGATAAGATTATATCATCACCCTTCCAAGTAAGAGAAAACAGTGTTTCTGCATTCCCGTTTACAGCTTTTGGCTTAATAACAAGCACTGCTAGGCATTCAAAAGCAGGCAGCCCAAATACATCAAAACCACAGCAGCAGAGATTTATTCTTGCCTAATTAAAAAACAATAATCGCCCCTCCCCTGTATCCAGTTCACTGATGCTTAGCCTTCCGTTACTGCCGCAAATATGGAAGGGATTTTTATAAACGATGAAGACGTTTTCCGCAGGCAGAGGAAGAGCCTGATGTCTGGCTTATTCGCCTGTTGCTATAAGGACAGGTTCTGCATTCCCAGAAGGCATCCTTAGAAAAAAATAATAGAGGGGAATAAAACAATTGGCTTTTACGACTCCAAACACAAAACAGCAAGAATCAATCTGAGAATGATAGCAGTGCCTGGGGGTGAAACGTTAAAATGGAATCGATGGAGCCTAATAAACAGGCAATCAGCACGCATGCATGATGGACTCCGTAACGTCCTTGACCCATCAATCTCTACTGGAAAGCTATGCAGCTCGAATGGAATATCTCAAGCTGTTCGCCCACCTGGTTTCATTACTTTGCTACAAACTTGAGTTCGAAAAAGAACCTACCCGAAGACAAACTATTAGACATAAATGGGTAAATTACACATGATTTAACTGAGGTCTGTTTCGGCACGAAAAGGTCAGATTGCTTATATTTCAACATGAACAATATCCTAGAAGAGTGGTTTTTAAATGGCCACAAAATAAGATTGCAAAAGGACGCTAGGGGTCTAACGGTACACAAATATGACTGTTCGGTACGCATTTCATTTTTGGTTCGATATGATTTTAAGTACCGCAAGGGAAAACCATTAAATAGTGGTTTACTGAACAATTTGTTTGCTCTTTAAATTGATTACATTTTAATGAATGTTCCAAGGAACAAAAATTTACTTCAGTTTATGCTCTGAACTACTTGCGGTAACCCCTTTAACATTACCGTAATGTTACAATTAACAACAGAGCCGAAGCTTTAAATGTATTTATTCAGGCTTTTTAAATGCAGTAATCAACACTCAACTTTGTATGCAAACATGTGAATTGCTTATAATGCAGTTTTTAATTCTAAATTCAAAAAGCATTATTTTTTTCTTTAAAATAAGCTATTAATTAATAGGCTACAGCAGCTGTCATAACAGATTCATCTAAACATGGCTAGTCAAGTATAGTGTAGTATTTTGGCTCTTCGATAAAAATAATTTCTATAGGAAACATCAAGCTGTAGTCACTGATGGAAAAATGCTAAAAGTTTTATTGACGTCTTTCCACGGTTAAAACCCTGATTGAGCAATTACACAAGATGTTAATTTATGTTTATTTCAAGTTAAAAGTGATAGTAAAGAGAAAGGAATAATGGTGTCACAATACTGGAATTTCTAACTTCCATACGATACCTTGAAAAATATTCATATTCAATATCAAGGGGGTACTTTTTTTTTTTATTTAAGGATAAGTCTCCTTTTATTACCTACTGTTATCAAAAATTAAAATATACTGTAACAAATGCATTGCTCATCGTAATAAATTAACATTATTTGATGAATAGATTTTAATGCTGGATTCACATATAATCACCGATCCATGCGTGCAACACATGTGAAACCAATGCTCAGTTGTTAACTGGATCGACAAAGACAAATTGCAGAATTTAAGTAATAATAATTTTTAATAAAGTTAAAAGTTCATTTAAACCTGACCACAGTTAAAGTTTTCGCTTGTCTAAGATTCCTCAGTCAGATTATCTTAATTTAACAATTAAGAATTACGGTGAAAAAAAAGAGACAACACTCATATCAGCAACAACACTAGATCAAACTTAATGATTCAGTCATTTTAAAATAAGAACAGTTACCAAGTAACTGTTTTCCATGGTTCAATGGTTTTCCACTGGGTACAGTACCTGCTACTTTTTTCAGGACCACCTCGGATTCCAAGCCTACCGTACCATTACCAAAACGCAACGTACACTCTGCTAAACACTTGGCAGGAGAGAATCATCAACTACCGGCGTCACTGAACCCCTAAAGGACACCCTTACTAAAATATTACATCTGTCTATATAAGTTTATGATCGAAAACCAAATTAATACTGTGATAAAAAATATTAAAGTATTATATTACCAAAAAAATAAACAATTTGATTAGTTTATTGTTACTAAAATTAAATTATTTCCTTTCAAATTGAAGTAAATTTAAAATTAAATGATTTACAAATTTACTTATATTGTCAGTAAAAATAATTAGTCAGCCTCGTGACTCCTGGCCAGTATTTCTGAAGCAGAATAAAGTAGTAATGAGTGTATACAGAATAAAGTAAGTTCATGAGTGTAAAAATATATACGTAGAAAAAAAAAAGTTAAAATACGCTCCCCGTTACCATTTTTTTCAACCTACAGAATCTGGTACCCATTGGTAGCATGTGCTCTCAAGTGGGTTTTCTGCAGCAAGAAAACCAGTGATTCCAAAAACGGGTGAGCATCAAAGGTTCCCATCTACACATTACACTAAACAGCTTTCACACAGCCCGAAAACCAAATCCTGATGTCAAACAGACTCTACTGTGAAACTGCCCTGCACAAAAACATGAAGCAAAAAGTCAGTTAAACCAAACCATGGCTGAATTCAACTGCTCTGCTCTGATAGCAGCTGGACTGAGGCTCTGAGGCAGTAATCTGTCAGCTTTACTTAACTGCTTCTGCGCTTTCCAAGATAACAGATGACCTACGCTGATCAACTGAGCTTAAGCTTATTTCAACCACTAAAACAGTATGTTGTCCATCAGCATGCCTTCATGCGTCCTTTTGGTTCTCTGAATTCGATGGCGAGATAAATGCTTTTAAGCTTGAAGGCTGGTGGTTTAAAAACAGACATGGTTGAACAGTTCTATGGAAGACAAGGAAACGTCCTTCTTGTTTTTAAATCTCTGTAAAAGATAAAAAAGGGTGACTAGATCTACACAAAAGAGCAAAATGGAATTGAAGAGCGTTTTTCAAGTCACAATTTCATGCTCACGCCACAAGATATGACAACAGCTAACGCATAAAAATGCATCTGAGTAAAGCACAATAATACAAGACAACTCCTACCACGGTGAGCATTTCCTTACACTACACCTTTAGCATTTCAAACGTGGTTGGTTGGTGAACTAGCTTCTGCACAGCAGGTGTTTTGAGCGCCATTCTTTCAACATGGCTCGGGTCATGTCTGCCCATCCCCCATCCTGCCTCGTTTGGCCTGCTCCTTGCAGCTGGTTAGCTTGGGCTCATGCCCAGTATTGTTTACGAGCCTGTGGGAGGCTGGGGGGGGGGGGGGGGGGGGGG
>JAUMHI010000243.1:2665660-2680621 GCA_032359435.1 Enteromius unitaeniatus | reverse complement strand
GCTGCAGCAAATGGCTTTTAATTGAAAGAAAACATGTACTACAAAAAAGTCGATCAATTTCTTACTTTCACAATCAAAATATTTCACGAGGTTAACTTATATCCTTCCGTGTGGTCAGTCCGCTCAAGCTTGTTTTATTAGCGGACCCTTTAAATACAAGACAAGCATTTAATCTACGTCAGAGCGTCAAGAATTGTGATGCTCTCGCCGGCGATTGTCATCAGCCTCAAAAGCAAAATACTTCCACACGTGGCTCTTTCCTCCTTTCTTTTCAACGAGCAGATTCAGAGCCACCGCCGATCGCCATCTCTCTGTGCTTTTATGAAGAAGACTCAACTGCACAGATGCGCACCTTTCACGCAGCAAAAACCGGGTTTACCCGTTGCTCGGTACTACCGGTACTTCAGAAAACCTGGTACCGTAACATTTTACATTTTTTAGTACCGTCTTGATACCGAAGTACCGGGTCTTTTGACAACACTACGCAAAACAGATTGAGAAGTTAAGATGATTACTTTTTTACTACAACATCTTTGTTCGGATTTTGTACTTAAGGCAATGGTTCTCACATATAAGTGCAGAAATTTACTGAAGGGTGACTTGAAATTTGATAAATGATACTTAAAGCTGAAACTGCTGGAGTCCATTAATAACGGTATCAAAATAAACCAGAATTCAGGCCAGAAAACCAATTTTACATACTTAGAACAACACCGCAATGTTTAAAGGGTTAGTTCACCCAAAAATGAAAATTCTATCATTAGTCACTCACCCTCATGTCTTAACTTTGTTTATCTTCGGAACACAAATTAAGCTATTTTTGATAATATCAGAGAGCCACCTGACCCTCCATAGACAGCAATCCAACAGAAATAATCCCAGATCCAGAAACATAGTAAAAACACAGGTAAAACAGTCCCTGTGACATCAGTGGCTCAACTTTAGTTTTGGTTAATATTTCATTCTAATTTAGATCTCAATGCACTCTACTGGACTACATATACTGTGAATTGAATTCTCCTTTTTCAGTTTAGTTATCACATGACCTACAATTTGTTATGTTCCCGTAGTGATGAAAACAGTGAAAAGTTTCACTACGGGAGACAACTCCCACAGAGATCACATCTCGTGATATGATCTGTGAAAAACCCCAGCCAACCACTGATGGTGAAACTTAAGATTTCTCTGAATGAAGCTTTACCACACATTCTTTTGGATTTGCTTCTGAAGTTTAGAGACAGATATTGCATTCTGTGCAATACATTCTGTGCAAACATTGCCAAGCATGTACAAGCAAACATCAAGCTAAATCTTTGGTCTCCTAGGTATTAGTCTATGTTATTATCCAGAGACAGCGTCTTTAACACTGGATTTTTACCACTATGGTAACTGCTAAAGCGCAAACACACAGGTTTCCTGGTCTCCTGGAGCAGCCAGCATTCAGCATTCAAATGGAGCATGGAGGCCTAGTCAGTGGACTGTACATCTGGTTCTGTTAAAGTGACTGTCAGATCAACAGCTATATAGATCCACTGCACCATTTTTTTCTTTTTAAGTATCAGTGCCAAAGCACTTCTACACCTGACAATATGGCCCTGAAAGCCTGTCAATGGTAACAAATGGGTAAATTAACAACAAAAATTAACATACGAATTTGCTACAATGTCAGTGATTGTGATTCATACCACCAAGTAGGCAGTTCCTTTAGGACAGTGTTCAGATCTGATGTATGGGGATTTTCAAGGATCTTTACCAAAAGGGTTTTACTTTCAATTGCTGCATTTAAAAGCAATTAAATGATCTGTTTGTAATAGACTGTCGGCTCGGAACTGAAACTGTAGCCATGTAAATGACTGAATCCTGCTACCTTCCCAATGGCAGGGCTGGGCAATATATCGCACAATATATTCATGCACATCTAGTCAATAAAGCCGGGTCTTTAATTAGTGGTAAATCTCTATCACCTGCTTTCAAATGGAACGGCAGTTCGTAGATCACAGACAAGCTACGGAATATTGCGTTCAGTTTCTCTCAATATATTGCCCAGCCCTAAGTAAAAAGCTTTTAGAATCTGAAATTAGCACAAACATAAAAATGGATTTTTACTATAGACTAGCTCAAGTCAAATTCAAATATATTAATAAAAAATGTATTTTAAATGTTGAAATCTATGCACAAAACGTACGAAACATCACAAGGACTTCTAACTGTATTTTAAGTATTATATTATATCATTGCACATTCAAATCTAAAAACATATGTACTAGAGTCTAGCATTGTGATTAGGGTGAGCATAAAAATAAGTCGTCAGCCATCATTAGAAACTCAGCTTTTAGTCTCAAAACAAACCCTTCTCCTCTAATCAATAAGAGCAGTTATTGGCATGAGAACAGTTCAGCTATAATAAAGCACCGCACATGTTTAGGATCAATATTTTTATCAGCATCATCTGTACTATCATCGCTCTTTTGGATCAAACCCTTTTAAGGGGCCCATATGTGGAATTCAATACATACAAGCTAATACTTTTAAGGGGCAGTTCACCTCAAAAGAAAGCTGTCATTACTACCATGTGTTTTTCCTTTCTTACGAAAATGGGCATTCTGCTAAATAACGGTTTTGTTTTCCACCCAGAGAGAAAAAAAATGGATTAAATAAGGCAACTTAAACATCAATCATAATACCACAAATAAAATCTGAGAAGGTCGCAGCAGGGGGATGCAATTAACACTGAAACGCTGTGCAGGACTTACACCTTTAAAGACCAAGGGGAAGGGCAAGTGACTCATTAATAACTACTGCAGTAATCAGCTTAGCCTTCTCTACAGAAACTCACAATATAGGAAAAAAAAATGATACGAAGCATATTAAAACTTCATCAATCAGCCGCAGTCAGGTACAACATAGAGTGACTTATCAGTCGAACATGATTTACACAAAATATTCTTATCAGTGAGTTTGCATCATTACAGCTGGTTACAGATTGACACCACAGATAAAATAGCACAAAACTGGTTCTGGCCAGACGCTGTAAACACAGTGGCCATGTCCTCTAATTTCAACTCATTTGATTGGATATTTACTGACTCTTATGATGAAGCTCAGTTTTGAAGTTAAGCCCACAACTGTTAGCATTACAGCTGCGGCCGGAGTGCTCTGCTGAGCTTTTATAGTCATAAAGGAAAAACAAACACAGACATTAACATACACACAAACTCTTTGTTAGCCTCAAGTCAGAACCTTCATTGGCTCATCATAATACTATAAAAAAAATCATAATACTTCATCATCATAATACTTTTTTCCTTCTGCAATATTCAAAATTTAGCCAGGTGTAGGGTCAAAACAACCAGATTTGACAATTAATTTCACATCTTACAAGTACTTAAGGATGCACCGAAAATTCTTGGCCAAATGATGGTTAACTACTTATGCTCGTCCTCATCACAAAATGCTGTAGTACACGTTTTTTAGAAAGTATTGAACAAATATGTATCTATGTGTTTTTGTATTTTTTATAAATTATGTAAATATATCAGTAACAACCAGCCCTTCTTTTGTTGAAGACATGCAACGCGGTCTCTTGCTGTCAGTGCTTGTAATGATTTTTGAGTCATGCTCAAACACTAAATCTTTTTAAACACTTTGCATTAGTGCAAACCTCTATTTGATCTTGTCATGTTATTGTTCAATACAATTTATTCTCTTTTCACTTACTCAACTGAACACAAAAAGAGTAGCTTTTTTTGCCATTTTTACCCTAATAATTTTGGTTGCCGAACATTTGGCGCATCCCATCAAATTATCCACAACAAATGCAACCTTTTCTTGGTATAGCAAATGTTGCATTGTTTTTCCAGGTATTTATTCAAGTAATCAAAACTTAAGACACGTGATTGCTTTTTTTTAGTACCAGCCCTTTAAATTCACTACTTGGTATACAACACAGAAACGGTATGGATTACACTTATCATACATTATTAGGGGTGGGCGATATTCCGGTAGACACAATTAGAAATGTAGAAATGTGTCAACCGATAGAGATTTTGGTCAATCATTTTAATCACGGTTGAGATCATGTGACGTTGCACGTAACGTAACCATGCAATACACATTAACTTTGACAATGGAAGAAGCAGTGTTGCCAACTTATCAACTTCGTCGCTAGATTTTGCAACTTTTCAGACCCCCTTGGTGACATTTTTCCAAAATGTTTTCACAAATCTAGTGACTTCTTGGACAAACTTGGAGTCTCTGGTAGTGCTGCGCACGCGCGAGCTCTTGCTTTCCCAGTGCGTGCTCACCCCTTCACAGTTCGCTTACATGTGACAAAACCAACAACAAGGAGATTGTAAAGAAAAAAGGTGCATCATCTGTGGTGTGGAATTGGTTAGGGTATAGGAAAAGTGATACGAATGGGACGAACGTGATTTGCAAGGTATGCAAGAGCACTGTATTAGCAAGCGGTGGAAACGGGGCATTCTAAAACTCTTAACGTTAAAAATGCTTAATGTGGCTTAATGCACCTAAAAACTGACGAGGGAAGCCCAAATTTCTGTCAAACCTTCCTTTTAATAATCACTAACTACTGTCGAAAGAACAAGCCCATATTCGACAGATAAAGACAATAGTATCACGTTAAGCGTTTTCTCCCCCATAGAAGTCCATTATAAGCAAACAGCTTAACGTGGCTTGATGTACCTCAACAATGACCAGGAGAAACCAAAATTCAGTCCAATTTTATTTATGATAAAGACTTGCCACTGTCAAAAGAGCAAGCTCTTATTCAGTTTATAAAGTTAATAATATCATGTCAATAATATCATAAGAGTTCACCCCCATAGCCATTATAAGGAAACAACTTAACGTGATATTATTCACTTTATCTGTTGAATATGGGCTCGTTCTTTTGACAGTAGTTAGTGATTATTACAAGAAAGGTTTGACAGAAATTTGGGTTTCCCTTGTCGGTTATTAGACAGGTTGGTACCTGTTGTTTTGAGAGAGAAAAAAACAAAACATTAAACTTACAGTAAACAGTATGGTTGTTTTTTTTAAGTATTGCTGCAATTCAGTTTGAAAAAAAAAAAAAAAAAAAAAAAAAACATAAAATGAAACAAATACAAATGAAACAGATACAAATTGCTATATTGTGATGTATATCGTTATCAAGGTAGAAAATTGCTTCTACCGTAATAGAAGATTTTGGTTATATCGCCCACCCCTATACATTATTTTTCATTAAAAAAATCTGTGTGGAAAAGAGCAGTCATTACATTATGCTAAATAACTCAGGTAACAGACAGTAAAATGGGTTTGGCATAACTAAATTTGTTTTCGAATTTTTTGTTATTTAAAAAATGCATAAAAGTATAGTTTAGTTGTTTACAGTGATATACTGCATTACTGAATAGGGCTGAAACGATTCCTCGAGTATCTCGATTACAAAAAATGATCGAGGCAAATCCCTCTGCCTCAAAGCCTCTATTACTTCATTGCGAAAAAACGTGACATGAACTTTAAAATGATTTTTGCGTTACTGTGACAATGCACTTACGCTTACGTCACCGCGAGCGTGGACTAGTACGGGCTTCGTAATGGAAGGGAGCAGTAACAATGGCGATGAGCAAAGAGACCAAATGAACAGGAGAAAACATCAAAAATGTCCCACTCAGAGACCGGAGGACTGTCACCCGAGACCAGGTGAATTCAGTTTAGCGTTAAATCAATGCGATTGTTAATCGAGATGGTGGCTGTTAAATAATGTGCGTTAATTATGGAAGGGATAAAGCACAACGCTCAGTGCAATACTGCACAACGTATGTGGAGAGGCCGTTACCGCCCGTTCACATAAGCGGCTGGAAGTCATTCATTTCAAATGTAAGCTAGCGGCAAGAGCGTAGAGGAGAGTTGAAATCAGGTTAACTTCATGGTAATGAGCTATGACGTGGATCAGCAGCAAACAGTGAGAGTGCAAAAGTCCACCGCTTGGCAGGGCGGCAAGAGCAAATTTTGGTGTTATAATATTTAATATTTATATTTAATATTTATAATATAAATATTTATCAGCTTATACCACGGCTACTTATCAAAGGAATGAGTTCACGGTCAATAAAGTTCTGCATGGCTTTTACGATTAAACATACTTAATACTTTTTCTATACCATGGCTTGGAGATTATACTTTAGTTTGAATACTGAACGTTAAATAATTGTCCCCAAGTCTAATGTGCTCAATACAACAGGTGTGGTCATTTTAGATGATTGCAATGAATAGGGTTTATAAATGCAAAGCCATAAACTAACTGTATGACAATAATATTTCACCTAATATTTTAATATTAATATTACAAATTTAATAAATATCATCAATAAGTAAGATGTAGTTTTTTTGTTGTTTTTCTTTAAAAAAAAAAAAAAAAAAAACAATTTAAGAGACCTGTCTTATTTTCTCTTGAATACGTAATATTGCTCTTTAATTGAGCAAAAATGTTTTATCTGGTTACTCGATTAATCAATGGAATTTTCAGTAGAATACTTGATTACTAAAATATTCGATAGCTACAGCCCTATTACTGAATACTGGCACGTCTTGAAGCTGCACTGTGAAACCCAATTTTTCACCAAGCAACAACAATTAGTCTATATGCGTTAAACATTGTTTTTAAGGTACTAATTAATAGTAGATACTAGGGGTGCAATGGTGTAATTTACACACGTTTCTTTTGTATCAAGCGTCACAGTTTTAGTATGTGTGATGCTTAGGAATAAAACTACAGTCACAAAAAAAAAAAAAAGAAAAAAAGAAAAAAAAAAATCAAGAAAATAATAACAAATAATCTAACAGCACAAATAAAAATTAAAGAGCAATTACGCAATTGGTAATATTAGACATTGATTTAGTCACATGCGAGTGATTTACTTACATTGTAAAGGGTCGTCCATCTTCACTGTCATGATTAGTAACAATTTAGCAACTACAGCAGTGCAACACTAAAAAGGGACAACTCTCAAACAATGTTGTGCCACGCTGCGTTTCCAACATTGTTTAAGCAACATACATCGGCATATTAAAATTCATATAACATCGGTATTCGGTATGAACTGTTATACTGCCCAGCACTAGTTTAAACAAATATATATATATATATATATATATATTACAGATGCATTGTCAGATTTAAGTCCGACCCCGGTGCAAGTGCTTGTCGAACCGTGGGTATAGAAAGATTAAATTTTTCACTGAGAACTGTTACACCCCTAGTATATGTATTGTTTTGCAGAATTATGTGGATGAGCTTAGTGTTCAGAGCAAAGAGAGGGGTGGCATCCAGAGCTGGTCATGGCTGACATTGATTATGGGAACATGGGAGCATGGGAATATGAGCCTTTCATCTCACATGTGCACTCTGCACCCCTGAAGCAGCAAAACATACTTCACAGCACGTTCTCTCCACGTAAAACATCCATAGCGTTACTTAACGTAATAGGTAACTGAGACTGTGTGGAAGGGGGGAAACACTACCCTCCAAGGAAGCATTAGTGTTGCTGAATTGCTCAATTCATTCGGGGGCTCCCATGACGAGAGGGTGTGAAATAGTGAAAAACAAACTGAAGATGGATGTGAGACAAGGCAAACATGAATATTTTAACAAAAGTGAACAATTCAGCAAACAATTTAGCAAAGAGAAATAAAAGGCTTCTATTTCAAACAGACAAACAGCTAGCGAATATTTAAAGAAGTGCCTAGATGTTCGAATTGGTCAACATTTTTGATATTGTTATATAATTTATTTGGCTAAAATCTAACCTTGAATAGTGTACATTAATCTCTTTTTTATGGTTTTTAAGGTAAAATAATTATTTATTCATTAATAAAATACTTTTTTCGGGAGTCGCACCACATGACATTTAACAATCTGAACTACCCATGTCACATTATTTGGAATGACTTATTGGCCCTGACACAATCATGGTTTACTATGGCTTTTATGTTTAAACATGCTGGTTGCACCACATGACAGTGGTTTATTGGAAAGAAAAATCTAAATACAAATAAATCAATTCTGAACTCAAGACAGCTTTGCCATGCTGAAATTTAAATTTCTCCCAAAAACTATCCAAAGGAAATTCAATTCAGAAAATAAAACATGCTCATCGTAAAAGATCACTTGATTTTGTGAAAATTGTGCTTCCAATGTATTTTTGAGCAACCAATAGAGAAGGCAAAACAGTCAAAAAAAATGTACCCACTAAGAACAGTTAAAGTAAGAAACTTTACAAACTTAACACATTTCTGATGCAATCACTCCATCATAATAACTAGTACCAGATCTGACTTTCATGCAACATTTAACGCCAATATGCATAGATGTGTAAATTACGAACTAAAGCAGCGCTAGACACAGCCTGGATTGTCTCCTGCACAAAGCAATGCTAAATCATTCTGTCGCTGAAATCTTCAACAATACCCTCTAATCTTCTTAAAAGGATCTTTCCAGTGACACTAACCTCATTAGAGCAAGAGTAACTTGACACACAATGCCAGAGCACAAAGATGTTAAACACACCACAAGACTAAGCAACGTTGAATGGCAGCTCTTTACACATTCTGCGGTACAAGAAAGATGTAAGAATGAGATCTTGTGATTTTCTTGATCAAACAATAATGTTCCACTTTTCATAGCAGCCCAAGGGCTTAAAGCATTGTGCTTTTCAAAACCAAAGAACTGCCATTACAAAGAGATTCATGATGGTCTGATGCCCACCCCCACAACACTGAGTTACTTTATACAACAGCTGTTTTTGCTAAAGGAGGAGGCTAAACTAATTTTCATTTCGTGATGCACATGCTATGCATTATGTGAAGTTTCTACCAAAATTACAGCCAATCACTACAAGTTACCACCCTCATTCTGTACCGTGAGAGCTGTTCAAACGATCAGACCACATAGCCTAAACGAACACATTGCGATTCATAATATGCATCCTAAGCAGTGAGCCAGAGTAAGATTAGAGCATCTCAAACATAATGCATAATGTATGCCGAAAGATTCTGGGATGATGAACTGTTTGCAGTGGATTTCTGAAGTGTGCTTCAGGCTAGGATTGTTCACGAAACCAGACAGGACTACTCAGCATTTCTTTTTCAACTATTTTAACTGTGACAAATCCAAGGCTGAAGCAGCAACAGTTTTACTAAAAATGCACAATATAATGGAACCATATTGATTATTAAGCAACATTAATGTTTTATTGACTTTGCAGTATTGAAATGAAATACTGGACAATGAAATGTGGATGCCTGTTTCTACTATTGTTTTTTTTTTTAATGTTCAATTGCTCCTGCAGACATCTACCTTTAACTGTAGTACTAAAAGACATGGTGCTAGAAAACAAAGCAAATATTTAATGTTTTAGAAGAACTATGTTTCTATGATGCTATACCATTTCTTATTTCCTGTAAAAAGAATTTCAGCCAATCTCAGAATGAGCAACTTCACATATATTAGCTATATGTTATAAATGTTGTAATTTTTTAAGGTGTAGTTCACCCAAAACTGTTAACAAATATCTGTTAAAAATCCAAAATGCCCTGCCACTGAAAGAACTGAAAATCCAGAATGCAAGCTTGAGTTGCCATTTACCAAATTTGATGTGCTCTATGCATATTTGTCGATCAACTTTTCTTATGTGAATAAAAGCCTAATTAAATATGTACATATCATGAAGCAAATATATGTCTTCAGTTTCATGAGTTTTTCTAACGTGGAATTTCAACGGAAGAACAAAAACCTCTAAGATTTGATTACAAATATCTTTCTTCCTTTATATTTTCAAGATTTTTATGGGATTGTAATTATATGAGGATGAGTAAATTCCCAGCACCAGAACCATAAAAACATTTCTTTTTAACAAAATAGTATATTTATTTTACAATAAAACAAAGATAACTAGCAGCTTATTGGCACTGGCCAGAACGTTTTTTTTAAGAAAGTGTGGTTCATCTAAAATTTGCAACCAACAATTTATGCCTCATACTTAGGTATCGTGAAATTTCAACTGTTATAGTATCGCTTAAAATAATTAAGTAATAAAGTCAGGGGAGAAGAACCATTGAGTAAATAATGTTATTTTTGATGTCTTTACGCAAAAAAAAGGTATTCTCCTAGCTTCGCAAAACTGAAGTTGAGCCACTGGACTGTTTTGCCATTGTTTTTAGGAGCTGGGATCATTTCAGTTGTGTTTCTGTCTACGGAGGGTCAGATGGCTCATCCAACATATCTTAATTTGTGTCCCGAACATGAACAAAGGTCTTACGGGTTTGGAGTGACATGAGGGTGAGTAATTAATGACACCATTTTCATTTTTGGGTGATCAAACCCTTTAATAGGTCTGTCTTGTGGCCCAATTTTTACTTCATACTTTAAGTAGTGCAAGCATGTGAACTGTGCAGCAGTCCTGATTTCTCCAGCAGCCCTCTTTCACCTCAGTGGAACTGTGGGAGCGCTGACAAGCTCCTTAGTGTGTAGGAAGTTAAAGACTTCATCCACTTACAATGCAACCCCCCCCTTCCCCCTCTTTCATTTAGCCAGGTCATTTGCTCCCCCTTCTCCTTCCTCCAGCCCTCGAGTGGCCTTTTTTTTTTTTTTCCTCAGCAGATCCGAGCAGAGCACCTTCCAACCTCTCGCATAGCTACAAGCAGACTTCACCACTGGCATTTAACACATGATCTCTCCCCACCTCCGTTTGGAAGCACTGCGGCAACTTGAGGCATTCAACAGTTTTCTCTCATTTATTCATGCCTTCCCTCATTTATCGGTCTCTGTTTGTTTATCCCCCTCTGTTCTGCCCTCTAGCTTTCTCTCTGCTCACATTGAGAGGTGAAATGAGGCATGCTGGAAATTTGCTGGCTGACAATGGAGGACAGCTGCTCTCACTGCTCAAGCCTTTCATGAGCTGAATTAGCAGTGCGAGCTCGCCGTGCTCCCTTCCCCCACCCTTGCTGCTGGCTTTAACACCCATCCAGACATACTAGCAGTCGCCATGTACAAAGCTGAGAGGAAAAGCACCACGAAAAAGGCTTTGTTTTTCAGATCTGCCATTGCTTTGATGGCTGATATTTTGCCACCTTGTGTTCTTTAAATCAATTAGCTTTTGCGTGCCGCATCATGAGCAAATCAAAACCCTCAACATTTTAAACGCTATTAAAAAGCATGTTTTTGCAGCACCTTACTCTATTACCACAACTAAAAAAAAATCAGACCTATTGGATTTTGCAGAAACCAAAAATGAGGTGGGGAAAACATCAGAAAACCTATAAATCAGTCACTAGATCTCATGTGAAGAATCGCTACCAATTCATTACACAAATCATTTCATACTTATTTTTGGAGTTTTAAATAGTGCAATTACTTAATATCCACTTGACCCGAGGGGAAATAGGCCTAGTCATGTGATTTTGAACAATCACCGGGAAGCAAAGACCTCTTTTGTAGGCTACTGACTTGCTTCCAAGAAGACTCTGCACTATGGAAATCTGGGGAAAGTCCAGGACTTGCCTTTGATTTACAGCATTTGGGTCATCAATAGAACATTTTCTCTTTAGCGATCTGAAAATATAGTTACAGACCTAATCTACCACGAATTTATCTTGTCACTGTATCTCATCAAAAAGACAAAAAACCTTAGGGAGGGACCTTAAAGTAGGCTTTAAAACCATTCCAAAGGTCACAGGGTAGGTTCTTTACCGTGACTGGAATTTCAGTGTTGGCCAGTCTATGTAAAAGCACAACAGTAGCAAACATAATCCTGAAATGAATATGACAATCCGCAGCTGTTCTTTTAGCCGAAAAGTATGTACTCGCAAAAAAGTCATTAAGTTTCATACAGATGAAAGGCCAATGTAAAAGTGACAAACAAACACTGGCATCACTTAGCTTCTTAAGATCTGAAAGTGGATTTGAAGCTTTAATTGGAATTTCCTTGCCAATTTTAATGATCCCCAGAAGCTGTTCTGTTCTGATTAAAAGCTTGTAAACAAGCAGTTAAGTGACCTTCTTGCAGCCCTTCCCCCAATGCAAGTTAAGGCCAATGGGGTTGGGAGGGTCTGAGCTCTTTCCCTGCCCCCCTCAACCACATCTCGGGCTCCTGGGATTAAGCCACATGGACAGTCAAACCAATGCTAAACTTCCCTCTATTCATAGACCAGAAGAAAAAGAAAACCAAGCCAACAATTTTGCAATGTAATAGTGTTAGCATAACACTGTAAACAAACAAGGGTTGCTACATCTCAAAAGGAACATTTTGAACATCATGTCATTCTAAAACCATAAAAGCACACAATTAAAGATCATTTAGACAAAAAAACACAAGGATGTACTGTTTTTGGTCAAAGAAATAAAGCATAAATACACATAGAAAACGTATCATAGCTAACAGAATAGCATGCATAGTTTTCGTCCTGTGCATATTTTCCAAAATGGTGTATACAGTGACTCTGAGAGACACAGTGGTGAATTATTAAATAAAATCATTATTTAGATTTTCTACTTTTCTAAGCCGCCCGGTTTTCATTTCGAATATCATAAACTGTGTTTTAAGGACAAGCATGAGGGTAAGTAATTAATGATGGGAAAAAACTCATTTTGGGGTGGATTATCCCTTTAACAACAGCGTTTTTACACAAAATATGACTATTTAATCTTTTAAATAGATTTTTTTAAATGCCAGAGCTGCAACCAAGTGATTAAAGAACCATGATGCTTATTTGCATAATGCAAGTTTGAATCTGGCTCATAACATTCACTCTATTTGCTCGGGCTCTTCTGCATATCTTTCCCAGTCCTCTCTTTACTATCTGATCCATAAAAGTGGCAAAATGTCAATCAAAAAGCACAGATGCAAAGAAAACATTACCGCAGAGGAAACAACTTACTCGCATTCAGGCGACTAGGTCGTTAATATTGACTCACGTTATCAATACCTCAACAACACAAATTCCATTAGCTGCTAAACGGTTCAAACACACAAGCGGGCCTTTCCGCGCTTACCTTTTCATTTTTCACCTTCTTCAAAGCTCTGCATTCCCCGTCAAGCTCCTCCGGTTCTGATTTAATAGCTAACGGAGAGACAATTCCAACAGTTTCCAGAGCGTTATTCCCAAGCTGCTCTGTCACAGCCATGTCTGCATTTTGTGTATTGTCAAAGGGTGTGTTGCGTGTGCTTCCAAACGCCTGAGCGTTTGCTACGATCTCCTTCTCAATTGCCACGACTGCAACTGGTCCGCTTTCGCTTTTTTCTTTCTTATTTTTCCCACTCGATACTTCCTTCTCCTTTTTGCTGTTGGGCACGCCGCGCGAGGCCTTGGTACCCTTCTCGATGCCTTTGCCAGGGGCGCAGTTGCCGCCTCCTGAACTACCTGTCGCACCAGTAACCTCCCCTTGGGTCCGTCCCTGATGGTCCTTTTTAGCACCATCGGCAGCTGGAGACTTGCTGCTATTGTCTTTAGAATTTTTGTTGCGTTTCGATTTCGATTTGCTCTCTTTGCCCTGAGGGGCACTCACCGGGCTCACGAACTTGATATTGTCTGGCAGAGCCGCTACTGCACTTGGCGGAGCTGCCATTCCCCCTCCGTCCTTGGTGCCAGACATCTCGAGTTTGTCCTTCTCTAGGTCAGCGTCAAGGTCGATAATCAGATTTCCAACCCCGATATCCCACTCATCACCGCTGTCGTAAGTGTCCACCGCATTCGAGTCCACACCTTTCCCGCCTGCAGTGCCACCACTTAGGGACATTTTAGTGCCAGCGGCCCAGGTTTGTCACAGTAACGTCTGATTCCTCAGACTGCCAGGGTGTGGGGAGAAGGAGAACAGTGCCTCAACGTATTGATGTCAACTTCCCAGTCACCCACATTTTGCCCTAGAGGAGAGACAAACAAAAGGGATTATCTGACTTGAAACTGAAACGGTAAGAGATGAATATGCAGCACTACAAATGGACTTACCACACAAGAGTAAACATAAAACATTAGTAATTACATTGACCTTCTTTAAATAGCATAAGTAAACCTTCTTTACATAGTACACAAATTGAATAAAAGAAAAGAATGAGAGTTATAGGGTCTTTAACAGATGCAATTAATGTTAAGGTTTTTAATCATAAACCTTAACTTAAGCCATGTCAAATGCACGTAGTTACTTTACATTACTCTGTAATTTCTTGGTTAACACTATATTGTACATTGTATGTGGATGCACAGTCAAATAATTTGCACCCCACACTTCAACTTATGTAAATAACTTGTGTTCCTGTGGTATTTGGTGAAGAAACATTTGCAAAAGTTTCTAAACAATACTTGTGGTAAAAACACTATTTATTCAGATATAAATGTGCAGAGACTTGTCAGTAAAGGTACACAAAGTAGAAAAATGCAAACTTCGCAAACATAAAAGTTAGTGCTGAGAAACGATTAATCGCAGAAACCTTTTTATTAACATAGCTGTGTACTGTGTGTATATATATATATATATATATATATATATAAAATTACAAACACATGCATATATACATTTAAGAAACATATGGTGTATATAAATATATTACATATAATATTAAATAATATAATGAATATAAATGTATATACATGTAAATATTCTATAAAAACATAAATGCATGTGTGAGTGTTTATACATACATGTTTATATACATACAATAAATATACACAGTACACACACATTTTGTACACAAAAATGTTGGATGTGATAAATCGATAAATTAGGACAGTACTAATAAAAATAGATAACAATTTGGTGATTATGAAGATGTTGAATTTCACACACACACACACACACACACTAGGGCTGGGCGATATAAATATATATATAGATATATTATGCGCATCTCATCAGTAAAGCCGGTTCTTTGATTAGCGGTAAATCTCCATCAGCTGTTTTTAAATGCA
>JAUMHI010000243.1:2622671-2660690 GCA_032359435.1 Enteromius unitaeniatus | reverse complement strand
CACACACACACACACACACACACACACAAAAGAAATGCATTAATCCCAGCGCCACTTACCCCACACGCGAACCCCTATCCAGAGAATACTTATGTACATTCCATAGAGAAAGGTGGAAATGCCTCTGGATTTGCGAACGGAATTCCCAAAATGATCCCAAATCAGTGCACTTTCCAACACATCCAGCAACTAGAGAAAGGGAAGGCCAGCAGCCATCACACTCCTAAAGATCCCGTTCAGAAATGGAAACACTGCCTTGAAACTGGCATCGCAGGATCTAAATCTCAAAGCGCTCTTCAAATGTGTCTTTCTTAAACTCCAAGACGATAAATCCAACATCCCGGCACGTCCATTTTCACGTATATTCATTCATTTTTTTCCCTTGAGTTGAGTCCTAGATCCCTCGCTCCTTTCAGTAAGGGAGATACAATGTAACTAAAGGGCAGGAGGAGGAAGCGCCATGAAATCCAGGAGAATGATCCGCATGGATTGAACCCCACGCGCGCAGTGCGCGGTAAGACGCGGAAACCGGATCGTGCTCCGTTCCACCGCCGCCAGCCATTCTTTCTCAAACTTCCCACGTGTTTGAATGTGTTGTGAGTCAAAGGCGTTTTTGCTGTCTTTTCTTATTTTCCGCTAATCTCCCGATCCGGTTTTAACATGGTAACTCTTTGTTTTGTCTTTAACATGAAACTGTTTGTACACTTTTAGACACATTTTAATGAAAAGCAAATGTATAAAACATAAAATAAACAGTTTACTTTTGGTATCCTTTGTTTTTTAAGATTCAGTTAATTAATTAATTAGTTTTTAATTACTTAATTCGTATTTCAGTGTCTGAATTATAATTATAATTACATGTAGTTTTTTAACGAATGGCGTAAACTTACTTTCATCAAATTCCATTAATCAATTATTAGCAGTCCAGGTCTGTTTATCTCACTTAAATAGATAAAAAGTAATTAATAGCAGTTGCCATCACCTATTCTAAGATTGCATTTTAATAACTGTAAAGCAGAGTGTATTTTAAGGTCACTTTATGAAATTAATTATAGCTAATTACTGGTTAGGTAATTAAACCTCACAGTCTACCCTGACTTTTGAACATAAACACCTGAAAGCACTTATACTGCCAGAAATACACTGAAATATCGTAGCTCTGAAACCTCGATTAATTACAGTAAATGAGCAGCATGGGCTTTCTGCTTCATATGCTTTTTCTGAGAAACCGAACAAATTTTAACTGATATGATTGTGGCGCAGTTATGCCCAAATTTATTTTGGATGAACAGTCTCTTTAAAAAGAGGAGGAGCTATTCTATCAAACACATTTGGTAGTACAGTAGCATAATTTATCTGTAATATTTTTGCTTTCAGTTGGTACACGACGACTGACAGCATTGCTTCTGACATGACTGAGAGGAATGATCATTTTTAAAGACACTTAGCACTTAAGGACTCATTTTGCTACTGTGCAGTATACAAAACCCATGCGTATAAGTTTAATAGAGAAAATAAACACCTACATTCAATGCATCTTTTGATTTCTTCATAATGTAAAAATTTGCTGATGTGCAGGTAGGTTATTATTCGTTCTCTGTTTCCACAGCTCAGTGAACACTGGAAAGCTACTCAATGCTAGCTTCCAACTGGCTGATAACAGACCGGCAGCTCCCGGTTTCATCATAAACTCAGAGATTTTTCACTCTATTTCTGGGTGCCAGGGTGGCAGCGTCGCCACAGGTACACTCATTTGCACTTCCTTTTATTCTGGGTTAACAGAGTGAGGCCTGTCAAACAGTGGTAAGAGAAGGAAATGCCTGCAAGGAAACTGCTGACTGAGAACAGGAAGACCTGCTGCTGACATTCCTTCTACAACCTAAGCCTCTTTTAAAATGCCCCCTCATTCAAATGCAAAAACATAAGCTTTTCATAAGATAATTAGCTCCTTCACACTTGAATCATGCTTTCAATACTGTTTGTTTAAACAAATGCAGGGGATTTGTTTCAAAACTCTATAATACTGTTGTTTTATTGATAAACATTTTTCATTTCTATAGCCCTCGCATCAGCCGCGCATTGAAGCCCACCCAACGCCACGTCGCCGACAACGGCTCTGCGAAACCGAATTTTGGAAGCTCTACAGCTCTCTGCAGAAAATGTCTTTTGTACTTTGGCACAAAGAAGTGCCCAGCACCCCATAGGTGGTTGAGATGACCGAGTTTGATTAGCTGCTCTCTGGCTTTAGGCAAGGGAGGGTTTTCAAAAGGTTTAATCTTAAACTCAAACAGTATTTGTATTTCAGACAATTAATTGCACATTACAATATGATGGAAAAATGAAGCGAAGTGACAGATATGCTGTAAAAGTGTGGTTCTTATTAAGTAAGGTTTAAAATATATCCTTTCTCAATCATAAGTAGACTATCGTGAAATATAAAATACTATATAATAAATAAATCTGCACTTTAATCTATCATTATGTAATTACCAGTATGTTTCTTAATAGCATCTTAAAGGGAAGCATGTACAAGAACAACAGTGAAGGGCCTAATACAGAACTTTGTGGCACACCACTTACATGATTTTCTATGGAAAATAAATGGATATATGGATAGATTTTTCATTGCTAGATTACATTAAATTCATATTTCTTCGAGTAGCTGAAATGGGCATTTGGTGGAAGTGTACTTATTTTAATTCATATTTCTGAGGTTCACCAAGTAATATTCACATATACCATATGAACCGAAATAATCAATCCCAGTAAAGTCTATGTATTCAACAGACTGCAGATGCTAGTTGATCATTTATCACGCTGATGTATTTACCCCTTGTTGAAATACGTAGAAAGACCGATGCCTCTTTTGCACAAGAAGAGGAAAATGCATGCTCAATACATGGCAGGCTACTTTAATGCAGTTCCCATCGTGCAATCAAGCGTTAATGGAGCCAGTCATTTGCTCTTTCTGGTGCAGAGATGCTTGTGTCACAAAGAGGCCACTCAATCACTTTGAGAGCAGCAGGCCCAAAACCTGAGAGGCTCTGGCTTTGACAGCCATTGTGGCCCAAATAACAAGAGCAGCTCCAATATGAGCTCTCCAGCACAATTGCCTCTTTAGTAAGCAGAAAATTCCATGCTCAGCCAACCGGTTCAGGTTCAGACCGTCGGCTTTATGAGCTGGAAATCCAATTGAGATTAAAAGGGAGCTGGTTAATTATACAGCAGTATTATACGCAAAATAACCCAAAAGACTAAATTATAACAAATAAATGATAGTTTAAAATGCTTTCCAACTGAAAATGTATTAAAGAACCAATACACAAGTAGTCTTCAGCCTTTTATTGCAGAAAAAGCAATAACATTTAATCAGGGAATGATTGTGCATTTGCCGTGCTACTGATGTCCCCGTTACTCCCAGACGTCCCATATGTGACATGGTGATTCCTGCTGTAGCATGACATGGCCAACGTGAGGCTTCCACGGGGACTCTCTGTTCCTCGTCTCTTGACCGCCGTGGCTTTGTTCAGGTCACGCTGGCTGCATTAAACACTTCTTGGCACTTTGGTGGCTCTGGCTCTCCAGTTTCCCTGTGTGAGAGAATGGGGAGGGGCGAGGTTAATGGTGATTCAAGTCCCAGTGACCTTTTCAAAGCTCCCTGTCAAACAACGAAAAGCTGCCCTGCTGAGGTGAGGGCTGGGATCAGGAAGAGAGAATTTATGAATCTGTTTACACACACATTCTCACTTCCAACACCTTTTTCACACTCTCTCATCATACATAGAGGGATTGCGGGGCTGTAAATGTCACACTAACACATGATTACTCAGGGACAGGTTTAAATCTAGATGATGCTTTCACAGAATTGTCCATCTGTTGCTATAGAACAGCAAGAAATTCTGGGAATACTGATTCACAACCAACTAGCATTTACAAAACAGCTCTGAGAGCTATAATTTTCTTCCTAGAATGATGTGCAATGCAATTCATGTAATTTGTTACTGAGAAGATGGTAAAAAGTTGCACTGTTGTACAACGTGCGGTAATACCATCTGTAGGGATGTCAACAGATTAAAATATTCCATCATGTCTAATCTTTCTTTTTTTTTTTTTTTTTCGGATTTTTAATCTGTCCAAATGTCTTTTCTCTTCAAATGCAGCTCTAATGCATTCTGTTAATCTTGTAAGGAAATAAATATGCAATAAAGATGTTTTATTGAGGCTGTTGCAGTTTTCGGCTATCTTCTGTTTAACAGTGTTTCACTCATAAATGGTATTTCATATTTGTTGAGCTTTGATAAATAAGGTTTACCATAAAATAACTGATGAGAAGGAAGCAGTTTTATTCTCAAATTAAGTATATATCCTCAAAGTGTACCTGCGTCAAAAAATGCCATTAAACATTTAATTACTCAGAATTTTTGAGTAAAACATTATCCTAAATATACTAAAATGTATTTGAAATACATTTATTTCATGCTAATTATACTATAAATACATTTACATATTTGTGTATAATTTTAATATACTAAACCTTTATACTTAAAGTCAGCTAAATTTGGACAACTAATTTTGTACTTAATGCACTTTAATTGTGCAGACATCCAACTAAAGATGTACTGAAGTATGTGCTAAAGTGGAACTAAGTACTTTAGGTGCTCATAAAATAATTTGCATTATTATATGAATGATATTATTCAAAGATCTTGTAATCCTAGTAGTGATATTAAAATTAATATTAAGAAATACTACTTAATTAAGAATTAAAAGTAGCACTCCATATAGTTTCATTATAATTTTTATAGCAGTAAATGTGATTAATCACTTAAGGCCCCAATTTACTTCAAACTAAATCAAAGAATGAACTGAAATGTCATTTCAAATAAAATCAGGCCACAACAAAGTTCGTTTTGGCAGTTCAAATCTTCAAATTTTTCTGAGAGTTTGATTTAGCTCCTAAACACTTTTGAGCTATTTGTCCGAGGCGGTTACGCAAATCGGTGAGTGTGTTCTGAAACGCCACCTTCTTTGACGTAAGATTTTTTCCTTCCCAGTTCATTTCTCATTCAGTAAAAGTAAGGCAAGGGAGCAACATCTCCAGGTCACTATATACATAACTGAGATGATAGAGATATATCCACACCTGTACGATCATTCGTGGAGAACTTCTGCGAAAGCAATTAATTACTGCAAAGAAATTACAATGAAGCTTGTGTCAACGACCCAGAGTTATGCAAAAGTGGCGTAGAGAAACACATGATACAAGTTTTCCAAAGCCAAGAAAAGAACGTAAGGAAAGGTAGCAAGCAAATAAATATTTTACACCATGCTGCTGCTGTCGTTGTTCTTTCGAAGCGATTTTAAAAGCCATTGTTTTTATCAAACTTGTTATAAAGTCATGTTTTCATTAATCTACACCCCACCTCCAGCAGTGTGGGGGATGTGTGGAAAATAGGGTTGGGCGATGTTGACCAATTTGGCATTGTACGATGTCTCATGCGAAACATCGCGATGGACAATGATATCGTCATCGTAGCTGGCGGTTGGGGGGGGTGTTTAATTGTCACTAAAACACCAATCTCCGCCCCACGACTCACAAAAATAACAGTGCTTGCATGAGCAGGTGAGAAAAGATCAAGCGCAGGAATGATCACGCGCAAGTGCTTGAATTGTTTGCTTTGTTTGTCTTCGGGACAAGTTCTAAGATATTTTGGATGAAAACCGAGAGGCTTGTGACTGTCCCACTGACGGCCAAGTAGCCCTGTCAAGGTCCAGAGAAGTATGAAAGACATTGTCTGAATACTCCATCTGCAATCACTGGTTCAACCGGAACATTATGAAGTGATAACAAAACTTTTTTTATGGAATAATACAAAAATATTCACTTTACGTAACGATCCAGGACTATAATGTCCCCTACAATTTGCAGAGCAAAATGCTTTCATTTGAACACTAACAGCACGTTTATGTGTCACTGACAAAGATGGTGCATACACCATCACAAGCCTCCCAGATTTCATACAAAATATCTAAAATTGTGTTCCTAGGACGAACAAAGCTTTTACGGGTTTGGAATGACTTGGAGGGTAAATGGTTAATGACAATTTTCATTTTGGGGTGAGTTAGATTTAAATTATAATTATAATGCAACAAATGTCTTTTAAATAAATAAATTTTTTAGTAGGGCAAAAACTTGAAGGATCAAGAAATCTAAATTTCAAGCAGATATAATCTGTGGGCTAGGTCAGTTGCTCGGTCAGATTCTTCAGGGGTGAGATTTTGTGATGCCTAATGCTGCATTACCGTGGCTAAGAGCTGCCTGCACAAGGCTCAGAGCAGTCTTCACTTCTGAAACTGGAGCCACTCAATCGATAGGAAAGGAGATGATGCTGATCTGGCTGGCATCAGCATCTCTATTCTGTGAGAAAGCAAAGACTTTCAATTCCACCCTTGATCTTAGCTGGACGCTTTTTTAGATGATTTGGCAGCATTCAGCACAAGATGTACAGCGGTAGCATCTGTCAACTTCTGACTGCAAAATCTGGCTCACTTCAAACAGCTCATGCTGATGAAAGCTGTTACCTGACCAATATTTGAGTCACGTAACACGGCATACACTAAAGCCAGCTTATCAGTTGTTGTCTTTTTGTCAGGAAAGCAAAAACCAGTGAACAATCTTTCAGAGCATGTATCTGAATGCTATTTCAAAGCAAGCTGTCACAACGCAGTAAAAAGAGAATTTCACACTGCCAAGACATGAATGAACAGATCAGATCAGGTCAAGAACAAAGAGAAAGAGTTTTTTTTGTATTTTATGAAACACACTTTTTAAGCACAGACTGAGCAATAAAAGCTTATCAGTCAAAACTTTTCTGGGATCGTTTTTAATAAAAAAAATCTTAAGAGCTAAACATTATACTGTATACTGTATGTATAGATAATTACACAGACATGTCACAGCACAAATGCATTTCTACAGTAGATGCAATTCTAGTTGTGTTGAGCTGCTGAGTCCCAGTATTCTGCATTGGCTGGCTGGTGTGGCAACTTCTAAGAGCCCAGACATCGATCTAGCAAGATAATTTCTCATTGATTGCTCTGGTTGGGGGCTGCTGTGAAGCAGTTTATTACCCATACTGCAGCAAGGGAGCCAGCCTAATAATAGGTGCAGTGTGTCCGGAGCATTGCTGGAACTCCATCATCTAACACACCTGGCTTTTCTCCAGCTGCCCACACTCAGATCAAGGACTGAACTCCAGAACTTATGCAATCTTCCCATTTTAGAGGACTACATACAGTATAGTCTAGGAAAACAAACCCTCACACAGAACCCCACTGGTCTCATTCAAAGAACTGCCACAGTTTATTTTTTGCAAGTAAAGTGTAATGACTCCACTGGAACGTAAAAACAACAGACCTGAAAATTTTAAATCATCTTCTCATTTCCATGTTACTCAAAAAACTGAACAGAACGTTCAATGTGGTTTCTTTCACATACAACAAAAGTGGAACATAAGCAGTCGCTAAAAAGTTACAACTAAAAATAAAATCCTATAAAACCATAATAGTGGTATGTACAACTATGTGCACTATATCCTTAATTCTTATATAAAGTCAGTTTTGTGAGAGAAAAAGACAGGAATTTAAATTGTTACACCCTAATAATCATGTAATTTAAATATGGTGTGCACCAAGGCTCTGTCTCTGGCTCTTTGTTGTTCCCAGAAGTAATATTAAAGGGATCCATGACTTGACAACATTTACTGTTATGTTGATGAAACTCAGCTTTATAATGAAATATCAGTTAGTTGATTCTATTAATGTTGTAATTACTGGATGGCCCATAATTTTCCAGACAAAGCAGAATTTCCATTTTCTGGCAAACTGTCTCTTTAATCTCAATAAAGCCTTGATTAAATTTAATGTGCCCACAGAAGACCTCAAGTGCCAGACATCCAGTAGTATTATAAATGTTCAAGAAGGATTTCATTGTTGGAGATCCCCAAAGGAAGAGCACAGGGGAAAACATTCGCTTTTTTTGTTATGTTCAATCATATCTGTTCCTGTTTGTCTTGTAGCCATGGGCAGTAAACGGAGGGTGGAGGGACATCCACACATGCACTCAGTAGGGGTAATGAAAAGACAGCTGGAGCGTTGTGATCTAGCTCTAGAAGCATTATTCATGTTAGTGAGTTTGAAGTTGAGCTTGTATAAATGACTAGAAGTAATAATGTAATATAAGTATAGACAAGTTTTGGTGTTTTATGTGATATTTTGCAAAGTGAAAGTCTAAGGAAACAAATCACTATTCAATTCAGGATCTGACAAAATCTGAAGGTCTCAATCATAGATAACACAGAGCAGAGTCAAGGGAGAATCACATCACCGTCTGGGGAAATCCAGCTCATTTTTCCAATCTAACTCTAAGTACCTTAATGATTAGAGCATGTCATGAATGCTCACAGACACTTACAGCTCCCTCAGTGCAGTAAATTCAATGCACTCAAGTCTCCTGGAAGGAAGAGAGACTCTCAAGCTGGTTTACTTGCATAGAATTTACTGAACTACTACGTCCCTTGCTGCAGAATTACACTAAAATGAAAGGTATAAATAGATCAACATGGAAAGTGTGTTTTAAATCTCTGTCTGAAGAAGTTTAGAGTAGGGCCTTTCACTATTTCGTAGTATCCAAACTAATTGTGGTATTACCCAGTTTTTGGCGTGTTCACACCGCAAGAGCTAGTAATTCTACTTCCTTTAGGGTCTTAAAAGTACCAGAAAATATCAGTGACGTAAGTGATTGGCTAAACGAGTACGAAAAAGCCCTCACTCGCCATGATTTAAAATGGCGTGTGAACACACAATGTCTACACAGCATATCAAAGTATTTCTTTTATAAATAATATTTACCCTAAGACTTAGTCTACGACGTTCTTCGTTTTCCTTGCTAAATGGCGCATGCAAATGACGCCGCTGTCGACTGGCTTACATCGCTTCACTGTCAGTACAAATACAACTCTTCAAATGGTACTGGGAAATAGTTTGTGCAAAATCGTCCCAGTACATTAATACTGTACTTTTAGTCCTGGAACTAAAGCAGTGCAAAGGCCCTAGTGTAAAAAAAAAAAAAAAAAAGGCAGGCAGAATTCTGTGGACATCTTTCTGCTAAATGTATTTAAACACCGTAAAATGAGTTCTTCCGTGATAAAAAATATCTAAAAATATCTTTCAAAAAATCATTTTAACGTCCGCAAAGTTTTTTATAGTGACATATTCTTTAAGGCCTGGGTATGAGGGCTAACGCAGACAGAATGTTCCATAAAATTCACTGCATTTTCCCGCTTTAAGATGCAAACCCACACACAGACTAGGACAGGTATGCAGAGGAATCGTAGTGCTTGGTCTGTTGAAACAGGGACAGCCTGTGTTTACAGCACTTTCCCTAATATGCTGTGACATTAATCAATTCCACCTGCCACACAGAGTTTGGAGTTTGGCGAAACAGCCGGCTGAGGATGGGATTTTTCCAGACACATAAAGAGAAAGACAAAGAAAAGGCACTGATGAAAAGAAAGACACAAGTCAGTCCTATGAGCTGCCAGGGAGCTCCAGACCAAGAGAAAAATCTTCCAGCCACCAGGGTCGCCCATACTAATGGGCCAAACAGAGAAAACAGATTAATCCTGCAGCCATTAATAATTCCTGCAACTGTTCCCTCCGAGGCAATTAATCACCTGCTCTCTCTGTCAGCGCAAGAGCCTGGGGCTAAGCAAAGATCCAGGGCTACTGCTGGAGCCTTGACTAAACTCATTCTCAATCACAGCCATATTCATTCCGATCCCTAAAGCAATGTAGACGTTTTGAGCAGAATCTACCCAAATCTAAATAATGTACAAAAAATTATCTATGAAAATCGTGGAAATAAATAATGGTGTGCCAAAAGGTTCTATATTAGGACCTTTGTTGTTGTACATGCTCCCATTTAAGGTGATACTAAAAAATATTCTGGTGTTTTTGCATGGTACTGCAAGGTATTAAAGAATACCATGGTATTACCATAATACCATGTCCACAATATATAGTACTGCCATAGTACCAATCTTCAGACTTAAAAGATTATAATTAAGCATGAGTAATGTTTAACCATACAATGTTATACACAATGGTAGCTCTCACTTGTTGACAAACTACCATTTTATTCACACAGCAACAAAAACCAACAATGCTCAAAAACACAGTAGAGCATGTTTTTTTTTAACAAGCTACAGTTACCACTGTATATTTTATTAAAGCTGTCTCTTTTAGGACAATCTTGCAACACACCATGAGTCAAAACTACATCCAGGTGAGAAAATCTCACAAATATGTTGTTGACAGTAACTCACTAAACCTCTGCAAGAGAGATCAGGCAGATTTTCTAAGCAAACAGTGTAGCACAATTAGTCACAGAGCTCTTTACATGAGATATGATGGCTCCATTATCATTCATTAATGAGAAACACTTGAGTACATGACCGCTCCCCCACACTCAAACACTGCTGAGCTCTCTGTTCCACTTCTCTCCCGTGAGGGGGAGGCAGGGCAAGAAAATCTTCATTAGCAGAGCAGCGGCAAAAGAAAGCGGATGAGAGAAAGGAGGAGAGAGAAACAGAAGGGGGGAATAAATTGAGGCTGATCTGGTGCTCTGTTTTTTTGAGGCGCTGAGATTTGCATATATGTGCAGCAGTGCAGAGGGAGAAATGTGTCAGCACTGACAGCTTCCTGAGAATCTTTAAGCTCCATGTGGGCGCCTCTCTTTCTCTCCCAGAGACTGCAGGAGCCCTGCTAACAGCCGCTCGGGGGTCAGGACCAGTGCCTTTGTGCTGAGCCCTCCTATGGCAACCTAGCAAAGCATGTTTAACGGTCAGCTCAAGTGCAAAGCTGCTCTCTGGGGGGAGGGAGAGTTGAACCTTCCCTGCTGCAAGGGCAAATGGAAACGTGTGTGTGTGTGTGGGCTGGCACAGAGATATACTAAGAGAGAACAAATGAAGACCGTAAGACATAAGCAAAATCACATACTGTACATACATTAGTCGAGGGAGATTAATATTAAATTTGACGTGAGGCTGTGAGGCACAGATATCAACAATAAGTTCCTCCATGAACTTAAAATCCATAAAAATGTATTAAATATGGTGTACACTATGGTCTACAGTGTTCCCACAGGAAATGAAGTAGGGGGAAAAAACTGCTTAGACACGCACTATACTGGTCCATGGTTGGTTTATTCAGATTTGGTCTAATCGTGTTGTTCACCAGAAAACATGGGCTGGTAAAGGTGGTCAACCAGCATACGCTTTTAAAAATAGTTTCCATAAGGTTTTTTAGTGACACCGTAGAAGAACCATTTTGTGCCATAGAAGAACATATGAATGAACAGTTCTTAAAAGAACCATTCTTGAGTGTGAAGAACATTATAATAATCTCAAGAGACCTTTTCAACTATTGTGCTTTTGAAAGTTCCCATGGATGTTCTTCATGGAACCATGGAAGCCAATTAAAAATTGACATTGTTAAGAGCTTAAAAGATGGCTTGATGCAAAGCTAGTTAAGAAGCTTGGTGGGGACAGCAATCATGTCAGGCTACAGCTAGTAAATAAGCACTCTTGAGATACAGTTGTGGGGGTTGGGTTGATCATCAGGCCCCTCCATAGAGCCTGACCTGACATCAGCACAGCAGTATCTCACGCGTGTGATTCGGCGATTCCGCTGGTCTTTTCAGCAGGGAAGGGATTCAAACCTTTCCCCAAAATAATAGTGAGAGCAGACAAGCTCCTATACCAGTCTCATGAAGCATTGCCAAGCGTGCACACAGCCTTTTGCAAACACATGGATCTAAACCCATCATCGTGCATGCAAAATCCATCATGGTTTGTGCTCTGTTTGAGACGTCAGAGAGAAAGGCTCTCTGGGAGAAATCATCCCCACTAACTACCAGGGGTCCTCTTCTTTTTGGCGTGAGTAAGTCACAAATCAAAAACCAGCAGGAAAGGTTTTTCCGAACACTTCTCCAACTGTTCATCTTCCTGCAGTAATTTCTGTTGAGCATGAAAAACGACAGTAAAATAAACAGAACAGCTGCACGGATTTTCACTAGAAGTTAATAAACTCGATTTTTACAGTTACTCGAGTAGTGTTTAACCGAGCAATATTACAGTGTTGTGGGTGCTTTTTAGCACATTGCTATACAGCGGCTACGGTATTCAGTATATTGCTAGGATGTTCTGCACGATTATTAGTGTTGATCTATGCTGCTGCTATGGTGTTTGCTTATCAGAAAAACTCCACCTGGCCATGGATACATTGATTTTTTCATCCACAAAGGTAAAAATTCGAAGCCAGACTGCTTACAAATGTAACAGCACACCCCTTTTCAACAAGGCATGTGATTTAAGGCATAAATAAACGGCTGTAGCACAAACAGAACGATTCATGAACCAAAGTTTAACATAGATTTAGGGATATGAACAAACCCCTAATCCCCCATAAGAGCAATAGCAATAGTCCTGCTTGCCTTCGAAAACGCCACTAATTAAGTTAACAGCGAGCACTTGAGCAATCAATTACCTGCAGTGTAATGGCAAGAAATCGCATTGTATTGCCTGTTAAAGACTAGCTCCTTTGATAAGACCTTGAGAAAGGTAACATAAGCAGTATTTATAGCCCTTCCTTGTGGGCTGAGCACAGAGCAGGGGTAGGACAGGAAGCAGTTAATGGTGTGCTTGTGCTGGCTCTTTGGCATGCTGGAGGGAGAGTGACATTGATCCACCAGCTCCCGTCCATCCGTCTCCCTGACAGAGGTAACAGGATTGTTAATAAAAATGGAAATTGAGCTGCACTACCCCCTCACACACACTTTCTCTCTGTCTCTGACCGTATCCAGGGCTTGCGCTCAGCTGGCTTGCTCTGCCTGACATCTCCCTGCAGAGGCTCAGCACTGGTTGCACTCACTGCCATGGCTGTGCCTCTATTTAAGCGCGAGCCAGAGAGAGCGAACACACACACACACATGCACGCACACACTCAGCTATATTACCTGGCAGTGGGGGAGGAAATCTGATAAACGGTTGGTTGTCACGACATGCATTAAAACATTTAGGGTTCACAATTCAATACAGCAGGAAAATGACTCGCAACTCAATTACGCTTCACTAACACTATGTAGTGTTAAAATCAGCAGACAGATTAGACTTTTTTTGTTTGTTTGGTTTTTAAATGGCTGGTGCTGATATCCAGAAAGGGATTAGAAGATTAGTAAAAAAGTCCAGGTCCAAAATCTGCGACCACTAGTGACGCTGCTTCTATTCAACTATCTATCTATGTTTTGGTGGAAAGTGGAATGTAATGGGCTTAAAAGCTTCTCAAAAAGCAGTTCTGCATTAGCTGTGCTAAGCAGCATTTGTGAAGCAAATTACCAACGCCGATCCATGTCTTTCAGGAGTATATTTGAGGAGACAGTCATTTGGCACTTTGAGGAGGAAAGACAGACCACAGCATTTAAAATGCAAAATGTCTTAGTGATGTCTGTTTTTATAGCCTATAGTTATAGAGGAAGTTATTTTGCCATCAGTTGGTGTAGTTAAAGGCATTTCTAAGCAATCAGTAAAAAACAGCTCTTAACCATATTAAACAGGTAAAGAGTTCTAAACAGTCAATTTATTATTGCAAAGCCCAAAAGGTTTTTAAAAGGTTATTCTCATTCTAAACTCTCAGGTCTGGTTTCATTGACAGGGCTTGGCATAAACCAGGCTTAAGCCATTGTTCAATTATAACATTCAAGTCATTTTCATTTACACGCCTTTGAAAAAAACATTAGTGGTGTGCATCTTAAGACAAAACAAAGGCACTGACATGTTTTAAGATTTTAAGTTGAAATTGCTCAGATTTACATTTAGTCTAGGGATAGGCTTAAGCCTCGTTTGTGAAACAGGATCAGTCTTCTAAATTTCAGTTTCATGCATTTTAAAAACTTGCCATTCATTGCGTCAGATGCTGAAAAACATTAAAACCTCCTAAAGATGTCTATCTGCAGGTGTACAAACAGGAAAAAAACCCTCTAGTGTCATTTTAATAATGTCTAGTCAATGTTTTATATATTTGCCACAATAATGTTTTTATATAATAATATCTCCATCTGGTGCCTTTTCTATGCAAAACCACCAAATTAATTCGAATAATTGGCATATCACGTAATTAATTCAACTGAAATGTAAAATTTGATGGACGTAAAGGGTAACTACTTCCCTTGCTAAGTTTTGTTCATGATTTAGAAGAATTAAAAGACATCAAATGGTTTGAACTGGGCTAATGAAGTAGCTTCTTTCTTTGACATCAACAGCAAATGACACTGGAAGCTCTCTTAAAGTGCCCCTATTATGCCTTTTCAAATATGATCTTTCATGTCTTTCAGTGTGTCATGTAACATAAACTATCTGCAAAGTTGGTGATGCCGACAGTGCACGATAAGTAAAGTTATTGTCTATCAAAAAAAAAAAAAGTCGGCTCACAATCAAATCTTTTTCTGTTAGGGATCCACGTCACTAAGTAACATATTTGCATAATGTCCGCCCACATTCTACGTCGCGAACAACTTGCCCCGCCCCCAAACAGTACAATTACATCATGTCAAGAAGACGCTGTATCCTGTGAGAGTACATTTGTTTTATATGCCCTTCTGAAAGATGAATCTACAAAGAACGATTGGTTAACATTCATTTTTTCAACAACACCTCAGTAGTACAATCTCTTGTTGTGTTCCAATCTATAACGCGATATTCACCAAACGCTTGGTTGGTCTTAAAAGATGGATCAGTGCCCAGTTTACATGGACCAGCATGCTCCTCTGAACTTCTACCTGTAAGTATGATTAATAATTGATGATTGTATTTTCTAGCGATCGTTCAAAATACATATTTGTGTATGTTATGTTGTGTAACACCCCTGCACTTGGTAACCGGCTAACTTACGTTTCTGTAGTTCTGTTGTTCAGCTGTGGGACTAATGTAGTCTAAAAATTGTGATTAATGCAGCCCGACTGTTTGTCTTATTAGTTAAAGTAATAATAAACAATTTTTAACACAGTGTTAAGTTCACAACATAGAGGTGTGTCTGATTCACTTACAAAAATTGTAAGCACTTTCCACAGTAGTCCGTGCTAACCAGTTGACATATTTTCTCTGAAGGCATCCCTAGTAATTTCAGAAAGTGTAGCGGTAGACCAATCATAAAGGACTGCGCCATCTGACCAATCACAGCAGTGAGGACTCACGGGAGGGAGGGGTTTAGACTGACTGAGTCTACGAACTGCTTCACACGAGTCGTTTACGAATCATTTAGAAATGGGGTAAAATTAAATCTATTTTTGAAGAAAACTAAAGTGTTTTTTGATCTTGCATACATGTAAACCTGTTTTAAGAAACTCATAAAACAATTTTAGCAACCTTTAAAATAGCAAAATAGGGGCACTTCATTGCTCTTTTAAAATAAGGATTTTTATACAATTAATTGCATTTTATTGTTTAATTGTTTTGCTCTAAAGTGTTTAGCCTTAAAGAACAGTCCTGCAATGCACTATGGGTCATGATTTACCAGATGAGAACGACTAGGTTAGTATATCCCCTATAAAGAGATAACTTAAAGATTAGAAATTAGCAACCAGTATAAGCCACACAAAAAAGAACAACAGTTATCTTTGTAGTTTAAAAGCACGATTAATTCAAAACTCGGAAAAGCAGCAGAGGACGATATATATATATATATATATATATATATATATTGGCTGTTTGTTTATGAGGCTGAGATCAAGGATTGATGATTTTAGCCCACGGAGCCAGTCTAAATGTGGACTCGCACAGAAACTGGGTCAATTTGGCTCCCCAAAGGCTGTGAGCACAGAGAGTGGAATTAAATGCTCTTGGTAATCATCAAAATGGGTTCTCGGGTTGGAAGGTTATGTGTTGGGTGTTAAGGAATTGACTGGCATGGTAACTGTGGACACAGTACAGAGATAGAAGCTGATGGAATATATTCCAGAAGCCCAGCTGGTTTGCCGGAGTGCAGGGAAGAATAAACAGAGTGACGTGAGGCAGAAAGAGCTCAGCAGACTGAGTGCTGCCTCATTGAGCAGCCCTGGAAACCTGCCAGTCTAATGCCACAAAGCATTAATACACACAGAGTCCATCGTTGGAGTTTATCGCACACCTCTACACAGCAACTGCTTTTACAAGTAAACGTGTCAGGAGCACTTATGAGTGCACTCTGTGATGTTTAGTTTCTTTTTTACCAGAGCCATGGAAGCACAAAAACAAAGTCACTATTTTGTCTTGACGGACAGTTAAATTCTAAATTTGAATCTTTGAATTTCTTATCTTGCTGGCAAATCCCTTTTTGCCATTCAAGCTTAAATCAAAAAATGTAGGGAGGTTTAGGCTTGAAACTAAAATGTGTAACTACTGCTTCATATACCCACTGGATATTCTTGAGCATCTGTAAATGTTTTCCACATTTGTAATAGCCATGTGGGAGTCCCTGAATTGTCCATGGATTTCAAAAATCATTTAGTTAATTCTGGACCGGGTCAAATATGTAGAAGATGCTGGAATACCAGGACCTGGGGGCTGTTCCATAAAAGCCGCTTAGAAAAGCTGGGATTAAAGTCCAAAGCCTGACTTGAATGAGCCGAGCTTTTATTTGTGACCATGAATGTTCTTGCAGTATAAGCTAACCATGACAAAGATACAGAGCGTGAGCAACTGATGTAAATATTGGTCGGACGTTTGAGGGGAAAGAGTTTGTGGGAGTATTGGGCCACTTTTCGCGGGAGAATAGAGTAACGTCACTAATTCTGATAAGCTCAGGCTGGTCCCGTTTGCCTCGTGGCCGCTTAATTTGTGGTCCGCTTTGATATTTGAACTTACCAGCTATTCCTTAAAAGACGTGTTTAATGGTACGATTTGCTTTGTGGCCAGGGAGTGTGATGAACACATTGAGGAATCTTTTTAAACAAAGGTACACAGTTCGTACAGAGCGGCAAACTGATGCTTTGCTGATATTCACTGCATCTCCAACGCTGTACAAAAATGTTCCACTGGCAAAAAAAGCAAAGTGCAGTGCACACTGTCTGTGGGACTGTGAGCGCTCTGTTGCGGCATTTATTATTTGCAATGTGTGGACTTAGTAATCTACAAAGATATGCAATTCCATCTCTTGAGAACCTATATCGCTCATACAGGTAGCTGTCATTAAAAGCATGGTTAGGTTTGGAAACGAGCTCAGCTCCCTATTTATATACTTTTAATTAATTAATTACCAAACTCATTACCCAAGTCACCAAATAAACACACAAGTGTTGAACATTTCTTAGTGTATTTATACCTTATAATTTATTTTTTACATTTATTAGTAAAGTACATTTCCTTATTTATTTATTAGAAATTGTTTTTTATTAATAGTGGTTAAGTAAAATAAAAATGACTTCGAATTACCAGCAGGCGAGTATAAATGGTATGTTCATTAAGCCTGAACTCAGACCCGGACCAGGCTAATTTCCTAGTATAAGTTGCCGTGGTAACTGAGTTTGAATTTATTTAAGTTTGATTTATTACCGAAATAAGCCTGGCTTATTCTCTAATCTTGGTTTATGGAACAGGCCCCTGGAGAATTTCTTTGAAGAATAGTGGCCAGTTTAACTGCTCAGAACAAACGAGTGACTCATTAACAACTTTAAAAATAATAATAAAAAAATTATTAAAATTATTAACGTCATTAATTATTTTACAGATTCTGCAACTGGTCTATATAAACATATGACTGCAGCAGTACATACATAATTTTTAATTAGTGCTGTCAAATGATTAGTCGAGATTGATCGCATCCAAAATAAAAGTTTTAGTTATAACATGTTTGTTTACTGTGTATTTGTATTATGTATATATAAATACACACACATACAAGTACACATTTAAGAAAAATGTTACATTTATATTTAAAATATATTTATATATGATATAAACTATATAAATATCAATAGAAAAAAAACAAAGGGGGGCATGCTTAGGAAATATTTAATACAACGGAAACTATATTAAACGTGATAACAGTTTAATAAAAGCATTGTAGGCCTATGTTAGACCTAATAATTGTCATATGATTTCCACGCTTAAGGCCCATTCACACCAAGCAACTATAAAGATAACAATAACTATATTTGCATCCACACCAATGTGCGATATCGTCTGATTTCTATAAGCTCAAGCATGTCTGCTGCTTTAAATTCTCAAGCGTGTGACAGCAGGATTGATTCTGATTGGTTGCCAATGTTTCTATAGTTCACCAGTTGGAAAAAAATATTCCGAAAATTATTCCAATGATATTGTTTCTCTGTGCCTTTATCGTTATATTTGTGGTGCGGACGCTGCTATTATTTAATGTTGAGAATGATTTTTAGAACTATATCTTTATCGTTATCATGCTTTGTGTGAACAGGGCTTTATTCAAACACAAATAAACGATACAGAAAAAGCGGGAAAAGAACACAGCTGAGCTCCAAATGAGTTAAACCATTGTGTCATAAAATGATTTAAGCACACAAATCGGATCATGTATCACACATCATTTGATTCAGATCGGGACTTCAAAGCGGGCATCACAAATCATTTAACGTTAGATCGGGACGTCAAAGCAGGTTTGCAGGATTTTTTTATCCACCACTTCCTTGTCATTCACATCATTTAACAAAGAAATAATAGGGACATAAAACGGGAAATAAAATGAAAGGTGAATACCAGTTCACATTCATAAAGGTGAAATATAAATGTAAAATTACCAATTTTTTTTTTTTTTCCTGAGAAGCAAAACAACAGCAACAACAACATCAGACGTGTCAGAGATCCTCACTGGTGCTTCCTCAGACCCTTCAAGAAAAAACATGAAATTCCATGAGTGCTGTTCTCAAAGTGTGAATCTTACAGCCGGTGAACACAAAGCCTGTGGGGACCCGGTATAAACATGAGCACTCAGGGCCTCTTCAGCTCTCAGAGAACTAGTCCATACATGGGGAGACAGGAGTGAGGGCCCCTCCCCCCACTCGCTGTACGCCACAAAGACGACAGAGCTGGCTGCTACGTAGGGGGTGAGCAGATCAGACTGCAGATTATCCTGCTGAGAGAGGTCTGGGCTCAGCCGAGGTGGCTACAGACAGCTCTCTGAGTGTAAATACACTTCTTTCAAAAGCACAACAATAAGCTCAACAAGAGCTATGGAGATTAAAACAAGCTCAACACAAAGCCGGGGCTAGCTGTGGGAAGCACTGAAATGTAAAACAAAGAGTCATTCTAAGCGCTGTGTGATTTCGCCATGGTTTTTATCAGCACACTTTCAAGGGCACTGGCACAAAATATTGTAGATAAGATAAAGATCTGATAATTACCATGAGGAAGTGTGTGTTTGTGTGTAACCTTAGTAATCAAGACAGCCTCGTCCCTGTAGGGCACACTGGGAAACATCAATAGGAAATGACTCTAATTATCAAATGCTCTTTCTCTAACAGTGTGATGCAGTTATTAAATTGTAAATGACTGATTGTGGGCTCCAAGTACAAATTTGAACTGCAATTATGGTGTTTGTTAAAATAAACAAAAATGACTTTTTAGCCAAATTAAAATCTTGCTTGGTCTTTTAAAATGCTATCTTACTAGCAGTATTAACGTTTAGTTATACATTGCTGATTGTTAATGAGGTTAAATTGCACAGAGATTTTCGGGACACAACTCTAAAATTTCATGCATACTAAAATATAACAGACATTAAAGGGTTCGTTTATCCAAAGATTTTTATTCTGTCATTAATTACTCACCCTCATGTTGTTCCAAACCCATAAGACCTTTGTTCATCTTCAGAATGCAAATTAAGATATTTTTGATCAAATCTGACCCTCCATAGACAGCAATGCAACTGAAATGATCCCAGCTCCAGAAACGTAGTAAAACCATTAGTAAAACAGTCCCTGTGACATCAGTGACTCAACTTTACACACAAAAAATACTCTCCTATTGTGAAGAAAACAAAAAAAAGAATTTACTCAAACATTCTTCTCCCCTGACTTACGCCATCCACCGTTTTAGACAGTATTACAACGCATGAGCGTAATCTGCGGTAGTTTACACCTAGTAGAAAGCGTTCACATGCATTGTGATACTCTCTAAAGTGGTGGAAGACGATTTACTCAGGAATGCTTGAGTACATTATGTTATTTTTATTTTATTTGTGCAAAAGATGTATTCTATTAGCGTCACAAAACAGAAGTTGAGCCACTGGTGTCACATGGACTGTTTTTCAGATATTTTTACTACGTTTCTGGATCTGGGATGATTTCAGTTGTGTTGCTGTCTATGCAGGGTCAGATGGGAAGTATTATTTTGAAAAAGTGCATATTTGAATGATTATTCCTTTTCATGACTACCATTGAAAGTGTATTACCTTAACATTCTTTATTTGTTTTTAAGCACAGAGTGATTATTATTTGGAATCTAATTGAAAAAGTGCTGTTCTATGACATTTTTCATGCCATCTTTCACTCAAAACTTAGATTTTCTTCCCCCCAAAAAACAAACTCATATTAACTGGAAATTGAACTCGAAATTAAGTGCTGGGTGTCCGGCCAGAGGAGAACTGGCCCCAACTAAACCTGGTTTCTCCCAAGGTGTTTTTTGTCTACATTCTTTCATGGATGGGGTTTTGGTTCCTTGCCGTTGTCAATGCTGGCTTGCTTAGTTGGGGAACCTAATTTCTAGTGATTATTGTCGTTTTGATTACACAGACCATCTCTGCATTTGATAGATACATAGTTTAATTCTCGTCATTATACATTACCATCACTCTGTTCTCCTACTTGATAATGTTCAGTGCTTTGCTACAATCTGTATTGATAAAAGCGCTATATAAATAAAAGTGATTGATTGAAATATAAACATTTTGGTTCATGTTTCTAGAACAGCACACATGTAAGCTGTCAATAACAGAGTACAAGCAACTTAAAGGTCATAGTGGAAACAGACAACTGAAGCACAATGATAATGTGTTTGAAGCCAGGAAAAAACACTGTCTGAATGGCTAAACAGTTTAGGGCCAACAGGGCGCCTGATGATTTTTCAGCAGTGATCTACTTTCTTTTGTTGTTTTGTTCTGATTCTATAGACTTTAATGTGTTTAAAACAGGAAATCCAGCTTGAAGGTGAACAGCTGATGCACTGCAGTAGAGAAGCAGCAGCTTTTCCCTCCAGAGACAAGCATGAGTGCGTTTCCAAATATAACCAAAAAGCTCTCTAATTACTGCAGTCACGATCTGGGGCTGGATCTTCAGTTCAAAACACTGTTTGATTGCTTAACAAGGACATCTTTTCAGTCTTCTCTACCACGCTTCAATTATGAGTCTGATTCAAATGGAAAAGCACGTCCAGTAGCTTTCAAGTACTGGAGAAATTCTACCAGACAGTTTGAAAAAGGATTTCTCTTTGATTGTGAAAGCCCAATTAGAGGAAGGGAATGCCTGCCATGCCTGTCTTGTTTGTGGCAGACTTTTGGGGAAATTCCAGCCATATCTCAAGGCTTTCAAAGCAACACATTCCTCTTTCAGCTCAGGCAGTGGCTGCTGTCCAGGTAAAAGAGAGATAGTAAACATTAAAGATGACTAACACCAGTGCTGACTCTTTTTCAAGCTCCCCCAAATGATGCCGAAATGGTTTCACAGTGACAACCGTGACATTCAGTGACTTTTCAGCAAGGTTTAATAATCAGTTTTGCATCCAAAAAAAGGGAACAAGAATAATATATATTTTAATCAGGCAGACGTGACATTTTTCCATCTACACTTAAAGTGAAATACGGCATTGCTGTGGATTGCTGTGGTTGGTTAGAACTAAAACTAAAACTCACGTTAAAGATTTAGTCACTCGGCAAATACAGTCATCATTTATACAAGATGGGGAAATCATATGAAAACAAAAATATACTATCCTGAACCAAAAGATTACAGCAATACTGTAAAAAAGTATAAAAGTAATTTAAAAGAAATTTAAAATTGATTTACTATCCATGTCAAGTCAAGCCACTTTTATTTATATAGCGCTTTTAACAATACAGATTGTAGCAAAGCACTGAACATTATCAAGTAGGAGAACAGAGTGATGGTAATGTATAATGATGAGAGTAAACTGTTTATTTATCAAATGCAGAGACGGTCTCTGTAATTAAAATGACGATAATCACTAGAAATCAGGTGTCCCATGTGCATTATTTATGTGCGGAACATACCAAAACGTAAGTAGGCCTATTTGTTCACTAAAAATTTTTAGAATATAGTGTCAGTGGACTACTATTGAAATACATTAGGGGTGTGACGAGACGAGAATAAGACGAGACAAAAAAAACTTTTTGAAGTTAAACTATTTTAAAGTGCCCCTATTATGCTATTTTAAAGGTTGCTAACATTGTTTTATGAGTCTCTTAAAACAGGTTTGCATGTATGCAAGGTCAAAAAAGACTTCTCCAAAAATTTAAAATTTAATTTTACCCCATTCGTAAACGACTCATGTGAAGCAGTTCGAAGAATCAGTCTGTCTAAACCCCTCCTTTCCGTGAGCCCTCACTTGGGATGCTTTCAGAGAGAATACGTCAACTAGTTATCACAGCAAGATGCATGTCGGTTAGAAAAGAGTTACGGCTGCCTTTTTTCATATAAAAGAAACAGAACTGAAATTAAATCACGTTTATCAATAGCGCAGCATGAGTGAGAATAGCGCGATATCTGCCTTTGATCTTGTAGGCATCTGGTCCACTTCGAGAGGGCAGAACTGTCCATTTTGACTGTGTTTATTTCACTCCTCCCCTAACCGTCTACTCTCATCTCCATTTCAGCCGAGGGTAGCTGCATCTTAGTCTCAGCCTCAGACGTCACGCCCACGGAACGTTGGCTAAATGTCCGATACATATGGTACACTTAACTGGAAACCCTTCAGGAATGTCGAAGTCGTCATCTGAATAGTTGAATTTTATCAGATTTCCGGGGGGAAGCGAGTTACGTGTGATTGCGGAAGAAAAACTGTTGTGTTTACATGAGTGACAATGAGCATTTATAAAGATCATATAAACGTTGGATTCTCAAAAGTATGCGAGGTTCATGGCATAGACTCTTTAAGAGATGTCCAGGACTTTTCAAGCGAAGTACCCGAGTTAACTGAGAAGGGGATATCAGCCACGTTCGCGGGCAAACATGAAACAACATGTGCGTGTTAAAAAGTGGAGAGATACGCTTCAAACAAATGTTTACCGTGAGCGTCTAATTGGGATTTTCTATGCTGACTAACTAGCCGGTCTGTTGTTTTGGGGACATTTCCATGCCCCGAAACGTGACGCTGAACAAATCGATCGATTAGGTTTTTTCCTGCTACAAACATTCACTAAATTGAAATGTGTAAGGTAGAAAAATGACTTATTTTTGGATGGTAAATCTTAAATGGCAGAGCAATACAATTCCAGAAAGACATTATATTTCTGCTTCATAAATGTCGATTGCCAAAGATCATGTTGATAATTTATCTCCTGAAACTCCAGATGGTGCAGACTAACAAGTCCTTAACGCCATGTGGTAGATAACATCCAAATAGTTTGTCTCTGACTTCTATAAGCAAGTTTTGCAGAGTGTTATCAGAAACCTCCCTATCAGAATGCCTCCCCCAGCTCCACCTGTCTAGATCTCCTAATGGTGATTTCCTGTATGCCATTCCCAACAGCAACATTGCAGATTTAGTCCACCAAAACCAAATACATTAACATTGTCATATCCACTACATATTAAGCTATTCTTAGATATAAATATATTTATAGTCAGTTTTTTTGTTGCAGTGCACTGACTGCAGACAACTCTATAGCCATATGAAAGGCAAAGCAAAACACTACCTACAAAAGAAAACTCCATCATGAAGTAGCCTAGTTTCTGCAGAAGCATGATAGGAGTAAATGTAAAATAATTGCAGACACAACGTACACAATGTAGTGAAATCCACTCCACTTATACTGTAACCTACACTGCCTGCTAAAGGGGCACCTCAGCCACGTCCCTGGGGTCGAAGCCCCGGCTAGACTCGATTTGAGAGTAATGAGCACATAAGCCACGAAAATCGATCCAAGCATGCTAACATCATTGAGATCATCAATCAGGCAAACTGGAATGTTTGAATATCAACACTGAGAAAAGGGCATTCAGAAAGGGTACGACGATCTCTTACTGGTGTATTTGACACGAAATGTCAAATTTAACCATCTCATTTGGAAGGAAGCAGAAAGGCATTATTATTTATCACAAGTATCAAACAGTGTTTAACTGCACACTGGGTGGCAGATCAAACACCCAAACATGAATCTACATATTCTACCAATTTCCATGTTGGAGCTTGTCAACAAAACTAAAAACATTTTTGCTGTACATAATACAGAGCTGCTGCTGTTGGCAGGTCAGTGCAAGGGAGTGACTCTCACTGCATGCTGAGTGAACCTTGCCTACATATGGTGGGGAATGTGTTAATGCAATTATCATGGCGAGCAGAGCACAACACAGCATTGAGGACTCTCTGAAGTTCCTTTCACACTCAACAGAACAGAAACGTAGCGTGAAGGAAAGCCATGTGTGATGCACCGATGCTCTGGCCTTTCACAAGCTTTATTATAGTTGTGACCTATGACCGCTAAGCTAATGTGTAACTATCTGTCACTGAATTTCTTGGACAGAATCTTGGTGTAAAGACACTGAAATTAATTGAGAGCTACGGCATACCAACATAAGCATACATCTAAGGGTGTATTCACACTAGGTAGTTTGAACCGTGCCCGAGTGAGTTTGACCACCAAAGCGCGGTTTGTTTGACCAGTGTGAGTGCTCCGAACCGTGCCCGGGCAGGGTTCGTTTAGCCGTCCCTGGCCCGCTTGGAAGAGGTGTGCCAGAGCACAGTTCAGTTGGACTCTGGAAGCGGTTTGCATGTAGTGTGAGCACTAAAAGTGCTCGAGCAAGAAACAGTATGAGCGACATCATGTTTTTGTGAAGCTCCAAAAGCAACAAAAGAGATAGACCTGTTTAACAATAGGCTGTGGACCACCGTGGACCAAAAAACTAAAAAGTACTAACCACAGAGCAATGGACTTCACTGCGGTCAGCAAGAGCGCCGCTCTTCCTGTTTATCCTGAAACCGTCTAATGATGTATGATGAAACCCTATGTGAGTGCAGGCCAGGGGGGGAGTGGAGAGCGGGGACAATCGTACTCAGGCCCAATTCACAGCACTGCAAAAAATTCTTTCTAAAACAAGACTTTTTGTCTTGTCTCCAGCCGAAATATCAAAAAATTCTGAAATCAAGAAGAATTTTCTATACAAGAAAAAATTATTTTTCTTGTTTTAAGAAAAAAAAAACAAGCTTAAATTAAGTAACTTTTTGCTTAGAACAAGCAACATAATCTGCCAAATAATCTTATTTCAGACAGAAAACAAGATTATTTTGCCTGTTTCAAGTAAAAACTCACTTAATTTTAGCTTGTTTTTTCTAAAAACAAGACAGTAATTGTTTCTTGTCTAGAAAATCCTTCTTGATTTGAGAATTTTTAGATATTTTAGCTAGAAATAAGACAAAAAAAATCTTGCCTTAGAAAGCATTTTTTGCCGTGTAGTGTGAGTCCACCCTAACATAACATTAAATATTCACACCATTCTGTCTGTTTTACACAAATCTGCTTAGAGGAGTCAAATGTTTCTTTCCAACAATCAACAACCCTGTACATCATGTTGTGTTGACCTTTAGCAGCATTGTACTTCTCCAGTTAGATTTGTTCAATGAGTAAATGGTCAAGGTATAACCCTGCCTTTGTTTTTAAGCCACTTAAGGGGTAATGCAGCATGAAGAGGGAAACACCCACTGATTTGAAGTGGTTACAACAAAGCTTTCATTTAAGGTGTTGTGCTTGGCAACCTAGTATGTAAGGCATGTTGTGATAGGGCTGTGGAGAGCAAGTAAAAACATTGAAAAACAGTTGAAGATAGTGTCTTGCACAATCCACATTCGCTATATTTCATATATATCCAATGCATCCGATCAAACTCTATAGAACTTTTGAGCTTACTCAATTGGAAGTTACTCAAATTAGGAAAATGCCAGAAAGGATAAATTGCACAACATGGCCTCAACCTTAAAAAAACATTAAGAAAATGGCTTAATTTAAAAGGGAAATGAACCAAACTAAATACAGCTTGACTTGCAACAAAAATCTCATTTAAGCCTACTATAATGCATTGATCTGAAACTCAAGAAACATTTAGAAAACAAAATGGTCAATTTTCCTATTAAACCTCAGTTATTGGTTGTATTATTTCAGTGCTTTTAAAAACACAATTCTTCAAGAACAACTGTAGTAGACCACAGTTTGAATAGAAAAACAGTATTCCAATTAATCCAAGTCAACAAACCATTTTATAAGGCAACTGAAGGAAGAATATTTAGGCATCAAAGAAAAAAAAAGAAAAAAAGGTTATTTTGGGGGTTTAAATTAAGCACTAGTATAATTGTAATAGCATTCATGAGATGGATGCTCTTTTTTTATCAAGAGAAAAGCTTCAAAAGTGCTCATGCAACACTTGAATATGCAAGGTGCAAATGAGCAACAACAGTAACCAGAGCCCAGCAACTCAACTTTCATCTATGCACAGTCTTTCCATTTACTCCCACCATCTTCCTCTCTCTCACTCATGCATTAATTTTTTAAGAGCTTAAATGGCCATCTTGGCAGAGGCTGAGGGCACAGAGTCAAGGGTTCTTACTTCCAGTAACAAAGTAGTAGATGTATTTGTCGACAGATGAGCCTGTAAAAACACGCTTGACAACACCAAACCGAGACCTTGTAATCTTTGTCATCATATGGTGTGGGACTTCAGTACTCCCACACTGTTGCAAGTGCTCTATTGCAGTTGGCTGTTGTGTAAATTAGGATTAAATTAAGATAAAGAAAAGGGCTCTTTGCCTCAAATCATTATTCATACGTGCTGCAGTGGGAAAATTAAACCTCAGACAGCATGAGAAACATGGGAGCAGCTGGCAGCCCTCACATAGACATGATCTCCATCGCTCTTCTCTGAGGACCTGGGCTCTCTAAGCAGAGCAGCCATTACTGGTAACAAATGGAGGGCAACATCACCGCAGATCACCACAGATCTTCCTCTCAGGACCACAGAACTACTGCAATTCTGTAGCTTTTTTTGGTGCTGAAATACTTTTCCAGCGTAATGAGTGAAGACAGCTAAAAGCAAGCCATTTGTAGACTCTGCCGCTTTCCTGCTGTGATGTTAGATGGTTTTTAGGGGTCCAACATGTCAAAACATGAAGTTGAGCCAGGACAACCAGTTTCCAGAATAACTAAAGATGAGGAAGTGACTTGAAGAGGAATGAAAAACATTCTTTTATGCAATACCACTTAGTGCCACTAGTTTCCAGCCATTTAAACATTCTCAAAATCAAGAAGGATTTTAAAGACAAGTACAAATTATTGTCTTGTTTTGAAGTGAAGTGAGCAAAAACTCAATTTTGATATTTTTACTTACCTTCATGATTTAAGAATTTTGTAATATTTTGGTTGGAAACAAGACAAAAATACAAGTAAGAAAAGCCGTCTTTCTTTTTGGCGACAAGCCAAATCAGGGATGGAAAAAAGACAAGGGCTATAAACATACTATACTCAATTTCTACTTAATAAAGCTTTATTTGAGAAACCGGGAGTATATCAATTTAATTTACCATAAGTTCACAGAAATGCTTTCTTCCACTGCAGTAGTCAAGTAGGTACTACCAAACTCTGCTACTTTGCTTTGCTTCATAGACAGAGTCTGGAGGGGCACAAGAAAAGCGTTTTCTTTCTGTACCTTTAAGGTCATACACCAACTGGTCACTGCAGTGCTGCTTCAAGTCAAACACACCTAATCTTTTTCCCAAAACCTGTCAGGAAAGGGCTACAACATCACCTCAAAATGTGAACCAAATACTTTTCTTGTTCGGGCATCAGTTGGCAAAAACAGGGAATCTTCTCCACAACAGATCAAATAGCATCCTGTGTCTCCATGTCCGCTGTCGTTTTAGATTTCCCTAACCCTAAACTATAAATTCGGAGCTTAGAGTCTATATCACAGCTCTAAGCCCGCCCTCTGTTCGTTGATTGGACCAGCTGTTGCGGAGCCAGAGATAAACTGGGAACTGGTTTGCTATATCAAACTGAGTACAGAAGCAAACTGAAATTGAGTAGAAGTATGAAGTCTGGCACCGGCTAATAAACATGATGCAAAAAAACTAAACAAAAAAAACTATTTATTGCTGATTCTAAGCTGTGTTTGGTACTCACTATGAGGTGTCTGTTTGATAAGATCATGAGTGTCATCACACAGACATTAACCAGAATTCAAAAACCTGATGATAAAAAAGGCTCTGTAGAATACAACAGATGCAATACAGTAAATGTTGCCCACACGATTCCTTTCATTGTGCTTAATCACGTCAAAGCGGAGGACGGTTTGCCAGTTACTCACAAAAGCTACGATGATTTAAATGCATTAGTGTGCCCTGATTTCAGTCCTTCATACTGTTTTTCTCACAGATAATTAATGCTTACCAAAGAATCCAAGGAAAGTGAATCGCAAATACCATTTACAGTGTGTCTCTTTAGGTAATAAATAGCACAAATGTATTTTTCATACAGTTTCAAGAACACTGATACATAAAACGTCATTTGCAATTGTATTTTCTTTTTAAAAAAATCTTAAAAGATGTAGCAGAAAGTGGTCTACACTCACTCTCTTTATTTTATTACAATTTAATTTATTGTACAAGCATTAACTGGTGGGTCTACTAGGTGGAAACCATCAGCGCTGGGGCACTGCTTTTAAAAACTAGTTGAAGATGATGAAAACACCACAAAACAAACAAGCAAAATATGTTTAAATAGCAGGACCTGGGTCTCTTGCGTCATTTATTTCATACTAGGCTGAACTATGTTTGAAATGAGAGCTGCATCTCTTTCAATTCTTAGCCAAATACCAACCGCATTCTTGGATCACCGCTTGAGTGCACAGGACCTTCAAAGGCTTGCTTGCTTGGTTTTTTCTGGCACTGTCAAACGGTCTCCCCCATTCCCTTTTCACATACAGATATCTTTATGTGTTTATGTAGTACTCTTTTTTTAAAGCTAGCAAGCCTTCTTAGCACTGAAGGACTGTATCACGGAGACAGATATACAAGCATATTAAACCGCTTGTAGATATTTTGATCACACGGCACGATACGAGTGAACAACGCTGTGGAAAAGTAGTCAGCAATTAAACTCTTAAACTCTATTCCACATGGCCTCCAGGACACCTCTAAAAGTAGACTCCATTTGTTTTCAGTTACCAAGAAACATTAACAGATCTTATTCAGGGTAAATGTCACGTTTAATGTGACAAAAATGAAAACAAAGTGAAAATGAAGTAGGAATTGGTAGGAATGTGTGTTATGTGGTCTTAAAGATTAAATAAAATTTTAGCTTTGTGCCAACACTAACAATTTAAAATCAATCTACATTTGCATTGGTGTACATAACAATGCAACCTATTAAAAGGAGCTTCATTTCATTTTCAAGTAAAAACACTGGATCACTGGAAACATGAAAATGTTACATAATATCCTATGTTTAATAGGGGTTGGTGTGGAATAGCGTGTACTGGACAGATTCTGGCTCGGTTTCTGGCTCGAGCCTCATAAGGAATGAGCCATGAACCTACATTACTGTGTCCTTGTAAGGCACTTAACCCAAGGTTTCTCCAGGGGGACACCATGGTTGTGCCAAGTAGGACAAGTTCCTGGAAAAGTATTAGGTTCGGGGAGTGAAAATTCAAAACGCTTTTCCATTCTTTCACCACTTGCAAAGAATTCAACAAGTTGGGTGGATTGTTTAGACACTACCCCACTAATTTCTGGCTTTGTCATTTAAGAACAGAAACTAAGATGTGCTAGGTGCTTGACTTTAATCGGACAGTTCACCCAAAAATTTTAATTCTGTCATTATTACTCACCCTTATGTTGTTCTAAAACTGTAAGGCCTTCATCTTTGGAAGACAAATTTTGATATTTTTGATGAAGAGCTCTCTGAGCCTCCCAAGGATCCTTACATGATCAAGGCTCAGATACATAGCAAGGAGACCATTAAAATAGTCATGTGTCATCAGTGGTTAAACTGAAACTTTACAAAGTTAGCAGAATTCTGTTTGTGTGCAAAGAAAACAGACAAAACGAACATTTAACAATTTGTCTCCTGATCACCCCGGTGCCCTTTTGGAGAGTATAACACATAAGTAAACAACGCTTTCTCTGTGTCAACAGCACCAAATATGCTGTTTACACTGTTTAAACTTTGATCTGAACGTAAACAATGTATCCATGTGCAAATATTGCATGCATTGTTTACATATGTGATACTCTACAAAATGGCACTATAGGGTGACTTGGAGAAGGCAATTGTAGAATAATGTCATAATTCTTGGAGAAGGCAATTGTAGAATAATGTCATCATTTTTGTTTTCTTGGCACACAGATAGCATTCATGTAGCTTCATAGAATACTGGTTGAACCACTGATGTCATGTGGATTATTCTAACGATCTCCTTGGACATTTCTAAGCCTTGTAAGGATCCTTGTTGTCTATGGAGGCTCAGAGAGCTCTCGGAATGCATCAAAAATATTTTAATTTGTGTTCCAGATGAATGAAGGTCTTAAAGGTTTGGAAGGACATCAGGGATGAGTATGAAAATTTTATTTTCTGTTTGAACTATCCATTTAAGATTACTTTACACCAGGGTGAGAACTAAATTCCATTGACGGGAATATTCTTTTTAGGACTAACAGAAGTTTTGAGGAACATGAAGAGTTTACTTGCAAAAATCATTAAACACCACTTTAAAAAGGAGCTGATTGCAATGTATTACTCTACACAGTGCAATATGAACCCTAAACATGTTTTGTCAAAAATATCTTATTTTATATATCTTATTCATATCTTACTTGGCAAAATTTATCACAGGACCAACACCAAATTCTGCATATCTACTCTTTGCATGTCTGTTGGTTACATGTTTTGATTATTTGCCCAATTGACACAATCTAAAATGTTACCAATCCATTTTACCTATCAACTCCCAAAATCAGTGTCGATGGCAAAAAAGGCCTTCTAGCCAGTAAGTTAAAAGATAAACTCATCTGCTAAGTGGCCATTTATCTACTAGCATGCAGTGTTGCAGCTTCTGTGCATTTTAGGTGACATTCATTCACCTTTTCCCTGTTTGTGGATCACTGTCACTGCTTTCAGTTTAAAGGGCAAGGATGGGGGAGGGAGCCCTTCTCCCAGCACTGAAATCCTCTTGTTCACTGCACGCTTCTCCTTCACATTAGTAAAGCAGCCAGTTCCCGGCTGCCCATTAGCTGTGTGACAGATCTGTAATAAACACAGCCTGTCACCTCTGAAGCCTGCTGCACATTTCCTGGGTAATATATAACCCCCCCAATACCCATTCCCTTCCCCCACCACAGGGCTCAATAGACCTGAAACCCGATTTCTGTCGAGCATCCCAGCAGCTGCTGAAGCAAGAAATTCCACCTCACCCAGATATCCCTGGAAAATACATGAATATAAAAAAGGAGTCCATGAATAAATCAAAACCTCTTCTTTCACTTATCTTATGGAAGAGAATGAAAAAAGAGAGTGGGGAAATGAAGGAAAAAATAAAGAGACAAGGGCACTGCAGGGAGAAGAAGAAAGGGTGATAGGAGTAGAAGTTGTCAATAAGCATGGCCTCAGGCTACTGTAGCCCCTCAGTAAGATAGCTTGTGGGTGGTGAGGTAACCGGTGGGGGATTTTTCACACTTTTCTGCACCAATTGTGTGGAACAATGTGGCAGAAAATCTGCAGAATGGATTTAAATATGGTAAAAAGTGTTAAAGGAGCTGAGAGATCTCAGTAGGAAGTAACTAGATATCCATGTGAGGAACACTTTGTTTCGTCTCTGAAATTGTCCAGAGGTTCCCAAATGTGTTGGAGAATAAAACAAATATCAGTCCACTTTTCATTAACTGAAATGAAACAATAACTCAAAAGTCTGCGAGTTGGTTTATTTTTATGGTATCACCTTGTAGATAAAGTTGCCCTTAAACAGCATGGAAAAATTAAACAAACTACTATCGGTCGTTTTACATTCTGGTCAGAAAATGTCTTCTTGGACCAAGTAGGCGGTTTCAGCCAGAATAAACTGCCAAGTGAACCAGACATTATGCCAATAGTCCGAGTCCAGGATATGGTCTCCAGAAGAACAAAAAAGATGACCTCTTTATTAAATTAAAGCTTTATTTGGTTAATCCAGACAAAAGTGGTTTCCCAAGGAAATAAACAGATCATTTACTTTACTTCAAGTCTGTCCTTCAGCAAAGCCGTTCAGCACAGAATGCTAGAAGCTGGGCCACATATTATTAATGCATGCAGCTTGCAAGGTACGCTTGTTTGGATATTGAAGCCGTATTGATTCGAATAAAGCAAGAAGAGAGAGACAACCTTTAGCCTTTAAAAGGCTAGCATGTAACAGAATCACTGATGTGAGCTTGCAATATTCACACATGGCTGAAGCCACTCGTCAGGATATCTCCGATAGCTTGATGAAGCGAGGATGACCTTCAGAGCGGAGATGAAATGACAGGATAAAAGATTCCGGTGCCTGATGAACAAAAACCTCAGCACCCACACAGTTTTAATACAGTCATTTTAATCAGCGAATGGAAATTTCTTCATAATGGAATGACAGAGTCCAAATTTCCCACATCTAAATGTCAGCAATTCCAGCAACAATGAGGGGTAGATGGATGGCGTTCTATTATACAAGTCAGTTTTCCATAATAGCTTTGTTCTCTGAGACCGCAAGCATATTTTTGCGATTGCTAATACATTTATCAACATGCTGGTAGGATGATAGGGTACAGAAAATGTCTGGAAAAAAAGTTATTTATACCACACTGTCTTATCTAAAATAATATTTTCTTTCGGTGCGTAAATCCTATTACTTCAGCTGTGATTTGCATTTGAAAACCAAATGTTTTTGATATTTTGTTTTACGCATGGAGGAAAAAGAAGCGTTTTGGCTCACAGGCCCTTTTTTAGTGCATCAGGACCAAAAGGGTGACACCTTGACCCTAATGTTGGATAAACCGTGGAAGACACGATGGAGGTAAAGGGCAGGACATCTCTGTGGTGACTTCTTACTCTTCACTGCTCTCCCAGCTCATCAGTCCATATCTCCTCCCCCATTCACCCCGTAAGGAGTTCACCGAGGTCGGCTCTCCTGAGAGCTCTGGGAGCTTAGGAGAGAATGAAAATGAATGGGAAACGGTGGCTAGACACAAGGTCAAAATGGATATAAAATTCTCCATTACGATATGAAAAGCTGGTGGTGGAGGAAGGTAGGAGGGAGCTTCGAATGTCAGAGGGAAGGACCGCTGTTGAGGGCCTGGCTTTGTGCTTCCTTTATGTGAAAACAAAAGACCCCGAACAGTGAGTGGCCAATGCTCTTGTAAAAGCAATCACCCATGCTTGTCAGAGATGCTTTCCACCTGAGAATTCACGCATTTATTATCGTTGAAGTTATATAATTAATTGATCATTTTTATTTGAGAAGCTAAGCAAGGTCAAACAGAAAAGAATGTGTAAATGTGATTAAGGAGGAACTGTCACGCAGATACTATCCAAGTGTAAATTGCTTCCAGTCTGTAGTGTGAAATAGCACCACTGTTGACAGTTGAGCTGCTGTGCTCTGACTGGGAAAACAGCACCAAACCACCTCCGTTAAGAGTAGAGATTTCCTATGAACATTACTGTGGATGAAAAACGATACATAGGCATATTTGCAGGTCGAAGTTTTCTTTTCTTTCATTATGTAGATCTTTATGCTGTCTGGTGACAAAACGTGGGTCATGCGACTGGAACAAGGAGGTCTATCATTCTTAGAAGAAAGCTAACATTCATCCATTAGCAATCCCATTCATCTCAATGGAGCTTGCTCAGCTGGTGCAGGACCTCCCAGAAGTAGACTACCATGATTTTTTTCTTTTCTTCCTGAACCTACCCAAATCTTTAATGCGAGACTATAGTGAGCTGAGCTTGGTTATGTCAAACCCGGGAAAAAGGACGAGCTGGAGAACAATTGTTTTTATTCAGACAAACAACTATTTGTTTGTTTGTTCGAATTTTCTTACGTTAAAGCAAATGAAGGTGTAGAACCATTGCAAGGATCATCAAAAGAAATGGACTTAAATGAGTTAAATATATGAGTATCACAGACCATGTGATATTTCCGTTTTTTTGTTTAATAAATCTGCAAAAATGTCAACAATTCTGTGTTTTTCTGTCAATATGGGGTGCTGTGTGTACATTAACAAGGGAAAAAATTAACTTAAATGATTTTAGCAAATGGATGCAGTATAACAAAGAGTGAAAAATTTAAGGGGGTCTGAATACTTTCGGTACCCACTGTATATAGGAGGGAAAACAAAGTCCAAATTCCCTTAATCATCAACACAATGAGAAAAAACAAATAATACATTTATGATGTGCAGCAAAATATAATTGAACTTCACCAATTAGTGAAATGGCTTTAAGAAAAGAGCTAGAGCTTTGAAAATTACCATTTCCACCATCAGGGAAATAATTAAGAATTTCCAATCAACATAAACTCTTCAAGGACCACAACTGGAGAATTGCAGAAAATAGTTGAGTCTCAGGGTCAGAAAACCTTTAAAAACAATTGTCAAACAGCCCCTACATCAGCACATGTTGTTCAGGAGGGTTTAAGAAAAATTCTCCTCACTCATACAAAAACAATCTCCAGCTTGTTCAGTTGTCAGACAGGACTGGAACTACAAATTGGACTGGCTTCTATGATCAGATGAAACAAAAAATGAGCTTGATGAACACAGGGATAAAAAGTACTACATGTGTACAATGAAAAATACTGCTGTATTTTTGATGTTGTGGGTCTATATTTCAGCTGGAGGTCCTGGCCATCTTGTTTAGACACATGGCATCATGGATTCTATCAAGTACCAACAGATAACAAATATATAACTGACTGACTCATATTTTATAATGGGCCATGGTTGGGTCTTCCACTGAGACAATAATCCAAACACAAACATCAAAATAAAAACAAGAATTGGTCACTGAGCACAAAATGAAGCTTTTGTCATGGCTGTCCCAGTCCTCTGACCTAAACCCTGCAGAAAATGAGTGAGGTGAACTAAAGAGGAGAAGCACCATCATGTAGCTGGTATTCTGAAGGATCTACAGAGATTCTGGATGAGTGGTCTCTTTTCTCTTATCAGGTGTTCCCCAAACTATTCGGGTATTACAGGAGAAAACTCAGAGCTGTTATCTTGGGAAAATTATAATTGGGTGCCAATAATTGTGGCTAACATGTATTGGATAAAAAATATTTATTTCATCTGTAGTTTTCTACCCATTTTCAATTGATTTAATTCAATGATAGGTTAGAATTTTGTGATTTTTTTTAATGAAAAATCAAAAGGACAAAATGCAGATTTATTTTCAGTCACCTTTGCTCAGATTTACCAAGGATGCCAATATTAGTGGAGGGCACTGTATCTGGACCTTGGCAGTGGTATTAACTTTCTTTTTCATAGTATATTTGTACTGTATGAAACTTGGTATGGTTCTCTTTCCAAAATCATGCAAATATGCTACCATTATTATTGGCATTGCCTAAAGATACGATGCACTGTGTGAAAATAGGTCTGCATAATGAATGAACAACCAAAGGGAACCTTCCCAGGAACATTTCCCCACCAACACAGTACATCATCTTGCATGTGGAGTAAACAAACATCCGCAAAAGCAATTATGAAAATAATATTTTGAATACCCTGCAAGACCAGTTACAACAACAGATGATGTGCAACAGCATAGTTTGGCAGGCTTGATGCAGTAATGATATACAGTGATTTTCAGTAATGTACAAGAGAGTACATTAGATGTTTCTCAGAAACATTCGATTTAAAATCTATATATATCTTATGCTACGGTGTGCCAACATTTCTTGTGCAAATATTGTATTATATACATTACTGGATATAATTAAACGTCTTAAAATAAATGTAAAAATGTAAACTTCAGCACAGTAGCATGTGTGATATTGCCTTATAAAAAGGTGTCTCTTTGGGAGCATAATGAAACTGCCTTCGTGTGTGTATGCGTGTGAGGGTTCATGTGGTTTATGAGGACACAAATTTGTATAATGACATGGGCATGACATAGGTATTACAATATGTAGGTGTTTTATGAGGACATTTTCAGTGTCCCCGTAATTCAAAAGGCTTAAAAAACATACTAAAAAGTGTTTTTTGGAAAATCTAACAATGGACACAGTTTCCTGTAAGGGGTAGGTTTAGGTGTAGGGTCAGTGTAGGACATTACCATATACAGTTTGTACAGTAGAAACACCATTACACCTATGGAGAGTCCCCATCAATCACAAAAACCAACATGTGTGTGTGTGGAGGCCTATATGATGCTTAAAACTGCTGCCCCCTTTGAACTGCTCACTAGGTTTACTGCATATGTTTAAATGTGCATCTGAGAGCATAGCAAGGGTGAACAACTAAAGCCGGCACATGAAAAGAGGCAGACAGGACTTACAAATCTTGTGTTTCCCTTTCATGGGAAATTTCACCACCAACTCCTGGGGGTTGGAGCAAATGAAGACAAATGGAGAAGTCGACTCCTCGCTGATCTGGGGATACTGAAAAGAGAGAGAGGAAACAATGAGCTGTGTTCAGTCACTTGGTTACCACGCACAGAAAGCACAGCGGCTTTGAAAGGCTTCTCTTCCCCGTAATTGATAGGCAGCACACAGGAGAGGCGAAATTGACTGGCACTTTCATAAGAAAGGTGACATCTATCTAATCTGTCGGGGGAAGGCACAGGTCATCTTATTTCCTCCCGACCATCACAGAGTCGTATGATTGTATCACGGCATTCAAGAAGCACAAGCTTTTCACAGCACTATTTCCTCCCCCTACCCCCACACTAAAAGCGGCAAAGAGAGCTTGACACAATCAGGGCTTTTAAAAGAGAGCTGCAGATACGAGGTCCCTCTGAATACTTGAGTCGTCTCGCAGGAGATGTGGATAAATTCAGCCACTGCTAGATTTGCTTACACTCATGTTGTGATACGCCCACATATCTGATTGAAATGCTTGTTGGGAAATGTCGCTTCAAGATCAGCAGATGAGAGGTTGACAAGTACCTTTTTTTCTGAACTTACCATGTACGTATGTTAGGTTAAACATGGAAACGCCTACCTTACATGAAACATTTCAAATCTATAAAATATGAGGGAAAATATCTGTCATTAGTTGTTAGTGGTCAACAATTTAATAACCTTTTCTAGCAGTGTGACGAATAAAAAGACAAAATATAAATTTAATAAATAAATATATAAATAAAATAAAATTTCTCAAAGAAACGCTAATTTTACCGTCATTAACAGCTCTATAGAAATCACTCTGTTCTGTGTACTTCCCCTTTAAATATTCACAAGCTCCGCTGACCCCGCCACTCTTTTCCGAGGAGCTCTCAGAGGAGAGCCGTATTCATAGTGAAACTTGCTAATTAACACATTATTAGGAAAGGCCATTTGCAAAGATTCATTAAAAGACATTATACCCAATGCTTCCGCATGATTCCCGCGAACATAAACGCATTTCAGTTGATCAAGGGCGCATTTCCCTTCAGAACCAAACGTAACGTTAATTCTCCGCCTCTTCAGTCACTCAGATGTCGGGAGTAAATCACTACTGCTATGTTCATTAAAACATT
>JAUMHI010000243.1:2603428-2614165 GCA_032359435.1 Enteromius unitaeniatus | reverse complement strand
TGGTCAATCAGTGTTGCTTCCTAAGCGGGCAGTTTGATTTCACACAAGTGTGACTGACCTGGAGTTACATTGTGTTGCTTAAGTGTTCTCTTTTTATTTTTTTGAGCAGTGTATATATTTTTGCACACTAACTGAGCCATCACAGAAATGAATTACAGTTCTTTGAATTTGTAGCAATATTTTACAGTTTTACTGTATTTTTAATCGGATAACCAGAATTAGGGACAATAAAACAAATAAAGACACATTACCACTGAAATTACCCACACGTTTTGTAAATATACTTTTTGGAGCTGTAATTTCAGTGTATGGACAACCACCTTTTTTAGTAATATCTTTAAACCTCTACAGAGGAGCAGATGTTAAAAGAAGGCTATCCTGCCTACACCACTTCCTGTGCCTGGCTGGGATACACTGATCAACAACTAACCCAGGTATGTCTGCTTATTGTTTTTGGTTTTTTATTGTAACCACTCAGACAGGGATCATTTACTTCACAAGTTTTGCTTTGTGTAGCTCTGCTCTGAAGCTCTTGCTCAAGGATGGACTAAATTTAAAGTGAAGGTTGGAGCTGATTTGCAGGATGACATCCGTAGATGCAGCCTTATTCGGAAGCTAATTGGACCAAACAATGCACTGGTAATTCAAAGTCAAATGAAAAACACATTTTAATGTTTAAACCTTGTCATATATCACACAGATAAACATTAAACTAAGAATAGAAGATTAGGTTTGGCAGAAGAGTTTACAAGTCCTCTTATCTGTCAGATGATTGATGCCAACCAGCGATGGGATGTTCATGAAGCAGTTACTTGGGTAACTAAGCTGGCACAGTTTCAACCTCTATGGATAGAGGAGCCCACATGTCCTGATGATGTTTTAGGTCATGCTTCCATCTCTAAGGTAAACAGGTTTATTATTAAAGGGATTCTGTCATTAATTACTCACCCTCATGACTTTCCAAACCTATGAGACCTTCATTCATCTTCAGAATGTTAATTAAAATGTTTTGAATGAAATCTGAGAGCTTTCTGTCCTTGCGTAGACAGTAATAAGTAATCAATTACTGAATTAATATTTTTTGGGTGAACTATCCCTTTAAATAATAATTTTATTCAGGATTAAACAGTGTTATTCACCCTATAACCATGTTATTGAGGGTTTTTGTCTTGTTTTAGGCTCTTGCACCCTTGGGAATTGGAGTCGCCACTGGAGAGCAGGTGAGAATATATAAAAAATGTGCAAATGCCGAACACTGCATTATAAGAGGACCTGCTATTTTATACATCCCACTATTTTTACAGTTTAACTGTTATTAAACTCTCCTATGTTCTGTTACCTGTCATGAGTGTTTTAAATGAACACTTCACTTTTTTTGAAAATAGGCTCATTCTTCAGCTCCCCCAGAGTTAAAAAGTTGTGTTTTACAGTTTTTGAATCCGTTCAGCCGATCTCTGACTTGGCGGCTGACTTGAAGCAGTGCATGCCGGTTAGAAATTTTGTCGACTTGGCGCCGACGACGCGTGACGTTCACGTGTTGCATCAAAGTAACGCGAGAGCGTTTGGAGAACAGCCGGCTTGCTCAGCCAGCGCAGCATTTCAGGAGCGACTGCACCAGTCTGTGATGACGTCACAGCTTCTCATGATTGGCCACATTCACCACATGACGATGATCGCGAGTGTTCCATGCTTCAATCCATATAATTGCATAACAAATCAATTTGCATGCCATTTCGTAAATAGTTTACGATCTTTTGATTGCAGTACATTTTTTTCCCTTAAATTCTTTATATTGGATTTGTGCATAAGTTTATTATTGTACTTTTTTCATACAGGCCACTTATAGTATTCAGCTGCATATTTAAGTAATATTTTTTATGGAATAACTAAAATGTCACAGACATTTAATGTAATGTGCTCAACATTGATTGATGCTGAAATCTGACTGATGCTGAAAATTAAAACCTGACTCTTCTGTAGTTATATAGTGTACTAAGCCCAATCAAGACTTCCACAGGTGCTGGTCATTTTGAATTTAGATGCTTCTGGTCTAATCAGATTTAACAATCTATGCTAAGCTATGCTAAAAGTGCGGCTGAACGGATTCAAAAAACTGTAAAACTCAACTTTTGAACTCTGGTGGAGAATGAGCCTATTTACTTATGGGTCTCAATTACTGTTTATTGTACAGGGAAAAAGTGTATTTTTTAGATGTCGTATGTTGTGTGTTTCATAAAAAAACATCACGCAGGTTTAAAATGACATGGTGATAACAGGATTAGTACATCTTTGTGTGTTTGTTTGCAGTGTCATAACAGGGTGATGTTTAAGCAGTTCCTCCAGGCCTCAGCTCTACAGTTTGTTCAGATTGACAGTTGTAGGGTGGGCAGTGTGAATGAAAACCTTGCCATCATACTCATGGCTGCCAAGTTTAATGGTAAATCAGATGTTAATATTATCAGCAAATCTCTGATTTGAATGATTATCTAAATATCTAGATTCCTGTCAAATTAAAAATCGTGTATCTTGGTTTTCTTTGCAGTTCCTGTGTGTCCTCATGCCGGGGGGGTGGGACTGTGTGAGCTTGTTCAGCACCTTATCTTATTTGACTACATTTCAGTGTCTGCTAGTTTAAATAATAGGTACAGTGTGTGTTTTTAACAAATACTTTTTTTTCTATGCATACTAAAAGAAATAGTTCACCTGAAGCGGATGTTGTTTTTTACACACCCTCATCATATAGCTGCAATTCTCTGTATCATTTTCTTTTCTTGTGGATTATAAAGATTTGTCTTTAAAACAGAAATCAATGGGTGGGCCTACCAGTGATGTTGAGCTTTGAAAGGCACCATCATATTACTGTAAAAGTAATCTGCAAAAGCATGTGACTTTATGTTCTACTGTATATATACTATATTTCAAGTGTGAGTGATAGACGAAACTACATACTTTTAAAACTGCCTAGTTTGTGAGTTGGGACTAAACTAGTTGACTGTCAACGTGAATTGTTTAAAGTAATTTCACTGAGCTTTTGCTTGGTTTGTGTTTTGAAGGATGTGTGAGTATGTGGATCACCTTCACGAACATTTTAAAAGCCCCACCATCATTAGAAATGCCCACTACATTCCACCAAAGGTAAGTAAAAAACACATTTATCAATAAAATGTTGCATCCCATTATTACTCACAACATTAAACACAAATCTAAACCTCAAACTAAATACACAAACCCTGACCTATCTGACATAATACAATTGGTCCAAAACAATTTGACCAGTACTCAAAATCAAACAATATACAAGTCAATATATAAACCCTGCAGATCATTCATTAGACACTACATTAAAAATGGAGAACAGCATGCAGTTACTAGTTACAGAAAAAGTATATTGTATACAGAAATCTAGTTTGACTCAGCAGAGTCCATCTTGAGGACTTTGCCCATATAACAGGCAACATCTTCCCTGGGCGAAGGAAAAACCCTCTGATGTGCTAGATCCAACAATCCACACCTTGCTCTTTCTCATCCTCATTTTCTTACTCTTCATCCTGTTAGTACATAGGCTACTCTTTCACGAGTTCACTCTTTCTCGTTAATAAATAATTTGATAGAATCAAAGAGAAGAAAAAATCTCGCACTCATCCAGACCACACAAAAAAAGGGAGCCAAAATTCTACTTTTTGGGGTACAACTTGTCACTGAAGCTGAAACATTTCACTTGTCTGAAAGTGCACCAGATGTATTCTTTGCTACTTGGTGCTGCTTTTAGAGCTGTTTTCTTGGTATCACCGTAGATTAGAGTCATGTAAAGGAGGGGTTTGGAAAAACATTTTGTGTCATTATTGTGTTTTTATATCTACAGGACCCTGGATACTCTTGTGAGATGCTGGAAGAGTCTGTGCAAAAGCACCAGTATCCTCAGGGTGAGGTTTGGAGAGCCATTGAGCAGCAGGGGAAACAGTAAAAATGAACACATCCTAAAACTGCTGCTGACTATTTGAAATTTTAACATACTTCAATAACTAAACTTGAAGTCCTGACACATTGCCGTGATTGGCAGTGCAAAGGAATGTGAAAGATAAACGGCTAATGAAATGTTTGCCTTAAAAGACTGCGACTTTATATGGAAATTTGTATAATTCTTTTTCAAAGACTGATCAATTTATATTTTACTTATCTTAAAAGATCTATGCCTATGTTGCTATCTGAAATAATGAAATGTGCTTTGCAGCAAAAGAGAGAAATCAAACAAGTGCGACTCCTGCTGTTCTGATTTACAAATCTAGAATTGGGAGGTTAACTATCAATATCATAATCATAAAAGTGAGAACAGCAGTAAATTACAAGTACAAAAAAATGCAATAAATGCCAATAGGGCACGCTGCATACCACAACATCCAGGGGGCGTTGTTGGATCCACATCTGGTGGAGATGGCTAGGTTTAGGGATTAAGGGTAGGTTTAGGTATATTAAGGATGGAGTAGTTGTATCTTTATCCATCCACGCTCCCTGGATGTTGCAGTCTGCAGCGAGACGCACCTCAATAAATGCCTACATTTACATTTTTACAGTATGCAAGTGCTGAATACACAGACATCCAATACACCAATATTCCATTTACAATTAAGAAAATGTTTTTATGTCACTACAAACATTAAAGTGTAATATAACATATGGTCAGTCTTACCATATAAATCCTTGTAATAATTAAAGAAAAGGGCTAATATCAAAATCGTCGTCAAGACCATCAGGAGATAAAATGTTCAAAGTATAAATTCAATATACTTTACATTTTGAAAGTAGATTATACTGTTAATATTAACCCCTCTTTGGGGTAATTTATCTGCTTTAATGCAAATATATTGTAGAGTTGAAACTGAATGTTTAAACCTCCAAAATATGCCAAGCCATAGTTTCGGAAAACATGTATTAGCAATTTTAAAAAACGGTAATAGACTGTATATACTTGGTAAAGTGTGTAAACAATCAAAACATGTAATTCTTTTCTATTTTTATGTTTCTTAAATATTTTTGTAACTTTAATGGTGCTCTTCTTTTTCTAAAGGTACTATGGTTAATAAACATTAAATAAAAGAGACAGTCGTGGCTGTTAATGTTGTGCAATAATAAGAGAAAGGTTGTCATCCCAATATTTTACTGCAAGTCAGATTTTTAATTATATATTTTTTTAATGAGAATGTCTGTGACAAGTCATATGGATACAAGAATTTACTTGTACATATTAAATGCATCCCTTTGCCCCTTTTGGAGGGGCATCTTACAGTTTCTCAAGAGCTGCTTGTACACACTTAATCGCCACCCTGGGGTTCTTTAAGACTTCCTGGAGCACGTTGTGCTCCACTCTTAAATGAATTTGGTGGAATAGCCTGGCTGGATTTTTAATAAAATGGTGGATTTTAAATGGCTTGGAAATGCCCTAAAATCCCAAACTTCTAAGCAGCTCTTTGCTCTTTTGATCTTGGCATGGTAGCACCACTCCTGCAAAGACAATTTATTGTCAACTTGTGTATGTTTATAAAGTATAAGGAGGATTTTATGATGTTCGGCCAATTTGCAGTTGATTCTGGTAATTGGTGCACCTCCTTTTAATGTTAGTCAAGTCGCAATTTCCTTTTACCACACAAGAAATGGATGTAATCTTTCTACTTCAGAAATCCAATGTAGTTCAACTTGTTCATTTTCAGTTTCATTGTAATTATTTGTGACATTTACAAGCAATTTCTGAGCAAAAGATGCTTTAACCCCTACTTAATAACTATAACTATTATAGTTGTGTACAATTTATAATTTAATTTCATAAGAAATGTTGTAGACTACCGTTGCTTGTATTATTCATTAAAATATATACCTTTACCTTTTATGGTTTATATTTCCAATTAAAATCAGTGACATGAGCAATGAATTCTTAAACAAAATTGGTTATTTTTAACCATGGGGAGGCACTGTTTCTCTTTCTAAAAGAGTGATCTGCAGTTCAATGTTTCTTTTGAAGACTAAAAGCGCATTTGATGCAAGGAAATGCATGAACTCTTGGCAAGCCTTTTAATGATGAAGAATCAAAGCTTTGTGCTCACACAGACCTCTTCATTTCATAAGCTACTTAGGAAACGAGAATGGAATCGCAAGCATAATTACTATTGCTACTGTCATACATCAGATCTAGATCGAAGAGGTTTTAATGGGCTATTTGGACTGAAGCACTGATCAAACGAAATAACTGAGCAGTATGAAAGCAAACAAATAAACACGGCTTTCACAGTTACTGCCGTGTGTCCGGCCATCACCAGCCAGTACACCTTTAGCTTCTATTTCAATTATTCATGAGCAGTTAATAACCAATAGCTGTGTAAAAGGTCAGATGAGGACCCCTATGATAAAATGTACCCTGAAACATTCCATTCATTTCTTGTTAAATTGGATTTCTTAAGTAACCCACAATGCCCAGGGACAGCTTAAATGAAAACCCACTCTTTCATATTAACTACTGTATCTCCTTACACTTAAATCATAGCCTACTCAAATAACAGATTTCATTTGATATTTGATAAAAGTTCACATTAGTGAAACAGTCTAAATTCCAAGCAGCGTGACCTTAAAAAAAAAAAAAAGTTGAAACGTTCTAGTCTGATTCATAAAATGAGATTATTTTAGACTAATAGTTTCAACATCTTCAATTGCATTATCATTATTATTTGTCTGTGTGGTTGTGTGTTGTTCAAAAATTACCCACATCATTTCCTTTACAAAAAAAATATTTATTGAAGAAGTACAAAAAATAAGTGTTACAGAAGTGCAATATGAATAATATTTAATATGACAATGACACGTTCCCCGTATTAATCAATGTTTAAAAATGAATCCTATATGTAAACCAGAAAACATCTAGGTAACACTTTACAATTTGTTAACACTAACTAGCAATGGCAAATACTTTCAGAGCATATATTAATATAAATGTAATATTTAATAGACCTGAGCTAAGATTAACAAACAATAAACAGTTGTATTTTAATGAACTAACATTAACTAAGGCTGCGATCACACAGCAGCAGAACGGATTGACAACCGTATTTTCTTTACTGGTGTGAGTCTCGAAATGCCACGTTCACACAGCAGCTCTCAGTTGTGTTTAGAATTCTGTCTGAATGAGTGTGAAACGGGAGTCAAACCTGTATTCCTTACCAGTAACCATAGCGACAGTGACCGAAGTAATATCAAAGATGGCGACGGCCATTAACAGAATGCGGTTGTCACACCCGTAAATAACCGAACTGTGTGTGAACGTAACCGTTTTAAGGATTCAAAAACAGGATAGACAACCTTATTCTGCTGATGTGTGAATGCAGCCTAAGATTAATAAAGAGTGTAACAAAAGTATTGCTCATTGTTAGTTCACTAAATAGAACTGATTGTAAAATATTACCCATGTCTACATGCACTGGACAGTCCTTGAAGCATCAGCTAAGCCTAAAATTACAAGCCTAAATAAACACTTAATGAAATTATCATTCTTACAAATTAATTACATGTCTCAGTGCAACTTGACAAACAGAATATGTTGCATTTGCTGTTTGATGTTGATCATTGGTTAGTAATGCAGCACAGGCTTCATAATCATTCAAGCAAACAACATGAACAAATGATGAACACTAGCTACATCGCACAGACCTCGGATTAACGAGTGTTGGGAGTTAAGTGCAGAAAAAAAATTAATGGAAATGTGCTATTTTCCCACAAAGAAAATAATAATAATAAGGATATCTGAACTGTGATAAAGCAAAACGTTTAATTTAGTTTTGGTTTAGTTAGAGAGAATATGCAACACCGTTTATACAACACAGGCTGCAACTCAAGGTGCAGTCACATTGTAGATATTTGGCAAATATATATAGATATGCAGTTATTAAAATGGGAATCTGCACAATCTAGAATTTCACATGAAGGCAAAACTGTAACCTAAATGGTTTTCACTCGTTTTCAAGTTGGAACACTGAAGTTAACGTGATGACCAACAAAACTATCCAAGAGAAAGCCTTCACCAACATAAAGCTGCTTTTTTAAAAGCTCCATAAGAATATAAACATTTTTGTCCATGGTTTTGCAGATGTTAGTGTTAGTGCACAGTTAGTGGTCATGTATTATAAAAAGGCAAAAACAACCATACTAAACATTCACTAAGTGTAATATTACATGTATCTGACAAACATCTTGACAGTTTTTCTATAAACTGATGTCTCTAATGGTTGTATCTCGTAATATAGAAATAGAGCAATAAAATATCCAGGTTTGCATCCAAGGAGTTTTTACAAAAAAATATTTAACACACGTAATTGCATTAAATTACAGATTGCCTTAAAAAAGTATAGTGAAATAGAAACAGTACGTTGTACTGACAAACGCTTAGTATAGTTTACTTAAACGAGAGTTATGGTTATTAAAAAAGAACTGTAAAGTGTACTTTTCTTTAGGTTTACTCACTGACTTAGTATAGCTACTTACTGACTCTTACTGAGTATGCACTGCTGCAGAATAAATTATAGAATTACTTTGTTTTACTGTTGTTGTTGTCAGTATACTCCAAATGCCACAAAAAATTTTTAGAAACACCTTTTGTCGAAAAAATAAGCTTAAACGCAAATAAATGTAATGTCACATGACAGAATTAGCCTATTGGCAGCGTCCGTGTTGGTGGTGTTGCTGTTTACTTGTTTTTTTTTTCCCACATAATCCCTTGGATGGAAACCTGGCTATTAAGCTATTTTATGCTGTACACATTTTAAAAAGTGGTACACTGAATTATTATTCTGTGTATATGTTTATTAATCCAAAGGGTAATATGGACATATAAAATTAAGGTACTATAAATAGTGTGTTTAGAATTCAAGTACCAGCCAACACTAGACTGAATGAGGAGCTTAGCGCTCGCTACCTTTAGCACCTTTATGTTGCAGCACCAGGTACTTCCTTATTGGTTTACATCTGATCTGCCATCAGCTTCAATAAATAGAATCATCGGCAACCTTGAAATTATGCGGAAATGCGCTCTAGCTTTGTGGTTATCTGTGGTTCAAATACACGAACTGTTGAACTGGATTCCACCTCTGTATCTGTTAAAGGATGTAGGGACAAAGCGGCCCCCCTGATGAACTGTTGGTCAATGGCAACAGCTTGACCAGACCAGTTTGTCCAACAATGGATTAGTCCATAGCTGCTTTGAGTATTTGTGTAGTCTTTTGTTCCCTGGCTTACAACACTGATTCTGCAATCCCCCTGCATCTCAGCGACTTGCGATGCGATCATTGCCCCGTGATGGGAGCTCACAGGTCTTGCAGCACCTTGCACGGACCGAAGACACTTGACATCGACCGAGCCACTGGAGGGTTTGACAGAAGCGTAATGTCAAACGGTCCCGTAAACACAACTGACCTGCAAGACACAGACAGAGAACAAACATGAGCGTCTTTGCAGTTAGGACAGCTCTTGAGGGGTGAGACGGCTTCACCACGTGTGAGATACACGCACTAGTGCATTCACACATTTACCCTAAAGCCAGGCAACACATTACAGCAACACAGGCCTCCTCAGAGATTATTTATGCTGTGAATGCCTGAAATAATATCAGGTGGACTAAATAAAATATAACATAAAATATGAAGAGTATAATGGCTGCACAACAAAACATAAAAGGGTAATTTTCAATAAAGATGATTTTTTTCACTCCCAGGTTCTCAGAAGTGGAAGTCATCATTGGTTATCAACATCACTGGTTCAAAAAAATAACAAATATAGTTTTTGCTTTTTCCATTTGACCCAATACCAAAAAGGAAACAAAATCAACAATAGTACTTTTAGACATTGATTACATTGGTCGGAAGAGAGAAAGATATTAATAATCAATATTGCCACCACTCCCTCAGCTGTTGTTCTTATAAACACTCATGCAGCAAACAATAACCATCTTCTTTTGTAATTTAAGGTAATAAAAAGTATGATGTAAAAAATATAGTGTAAAGTCAGCAACACCTAAGCCCCAAAAATATCAAAAATATTAAAAATATTTTAAAACAACTTTCACATAGCATATGTGACGTTTCGAGCACACAGGCTCTTCATGAGACAAATTGACTACTAATGTGCCACCTTTTACTGTATATCTCCAGGTGATCAAAATCACATGACCAAACACCATGTTACTGACCAACACATAAACAATAAATCTACACCCAAAAATATACAAAATACAACAATATAATCATTCATTAAATTAGTTACACCAAAACCTTTGATATATACATAAACAGAAACACCTACCCATATGTATAGACATAACAGTTCAAATAAATAGACAAATATCAAAATCTTCATTAAGTCCTCTAGGAGACAACATGTCTAATGTAAAAATCCAAACAGCCTCATGCTGTAGAAGCAGTTTATCAATATCACCTCCACGACGTGGATACTTAACTACCTCAATGTTTTGAAGAGTAAAAACTGAATGTCTAAAAGTTGCAAAATGCTGTGCAACTGCCCTTTTTGGATCATGGTGTTAAATTGCACATCAATGTTCAGAAATGTGTTTTTTTTTTCAAAGGTCTACTAGTCTTACCAATGTAACATAAGCCACAAGGGCAACACAGCATACAGTCCCTGACAAAAGTCTTGTCGCTTGTGTACAAATTGAACTCAAGTGCCGCTGAAATATATTTCTAATCAAGA